>JACEFZ010002517.1:15000-167500 GCA_014155875.1 Cepaea nemoralis | reverse complement strand
AGGGAGGAGGAGGGAGGAGGTAGGAGGAGGAGGAAGAGGGAAGAGGGAGAAGAAGGGAGAAGGAGGAGTGAGGATGATGAGGGAGAAGGAGGCAGGAGGAGGAGGAGGGAGGCAGGAGGAGGAGGGATAAGGAGGGAGAGGGAGGAGGAGGGAAGATGAGGGAGGAGGGGGAGGAGGGGAGGGAGTAGGAGGGAGGAGGATGGAGGAGGAGGGGAGAGGAAGAGGGAGAAGGAAGAGGGAGAAGGAGGAGGGAGTCGGGAGAGGGATGAGAGGGAGGAAGAAGAGGAGGAGGTAGGAGGGAGGAGGTAGAGGGAGGAGGAGGGAGGAGAAGAGAGGAGGAGAGAGTTCGCCATTCCGAATTCATACTCGTCTAGTTCTTCCCTTCTACACGACTGTAGATAACTTCCTTACACATAAAAAGATGAATTGTTATTGATATTGCCGTGGCATGGAGGAATATCAGCAGCAGAGTTGATCCAAAAAACCAAAGACTGAGATCTACGGAGAGCCATGAACGCCTACGCCAGCCGGCACGGCACTTGATGATGATGATTGCCGTGTGACGATTCTGTGTAGTCACGTCATTTTCTTCCCTTTCCCTAGCGTTTTGGTTCGGGGATTCTTTCATCATCATCATCATATATTTACGTACGTATTTTGGGAGGGGGAGGAGGGAGGAGGAGGAAGAAGAAAAAAAAACTATGACAGTTGACAGCTCTGGAATGAAAGGAAGGCGTGTAGAAAATTTCATCTCAATTGGATGGGCCGTTCGCGAACAAATAAAGGACATACATATTTACATACATACATATCTATATCTATAAAACATATATACATACACTTTGTTTTATAGATATAGACTAGCTGACCCGGCCCGGCTTCGCCCAGTCCCTGGTGGGGAGCATCTCATTTAATTCATATAAGTAGTCATATAAGTTCTCGTTCCCGTTACCGACTGTCTGTCTGTCTGTCTGTCTGTCTGTCTGTCTGTCTGTCTGTCTGTCTGTCTGTCTGTCTGTCTATCTGTCTGTCTGTCTGTCTGTCTGTTTGTGTCTGTCTGTCTGTCTGTTTGTCTATCTATCTATCTCTGTCTGTCTGTCTGTCTGTCTAATAGACCCATCCCTCTGTCTCTCCCTCCGTCTATCCCTCCCTCCCTCCCTGTCTGTCTGTCTGTCTGTCTGCCTACCCGTCCCTCCGTCTCTCCCTCCGTCTCTCCATCCCTCCCGCCCTCCCTGTCTGTCTGCCTGTGTCTGTCTGTTTGTCTGTCTGTCTGTCTGTCGGTGTCTGTCTGTCTGTCTGTTTGTCTATCTATCTATCTCTGTCTGTCTGTCTGTCTGTCTGTCTAATGGACCCTTCCCTCTGTCTCTCCCTCCGTCTATCCCTCCCTCCCTGTCTGTCTGTCTGTCTGTCTGTCTGTCTGTCTGTCTGTGTCTGTCTGTCTGTCTGTTTGTCTATCTATCTATCTCTGTCTGTCTGTCTGTCTGTCTAATAGACCCATCCCTCCGTCTATCCCTCCCTCCCTCCCTGTCTTTTTGTCTATCTATCTATCTATCTATCTATCTATCTATCTATCTATCTATCTATCTGTCTGTCTGTCTGTCTGTCTGTCTGTCTGTCTGTCTGTCTGTCTGTCTGTCTGTCTGTCTGTCTGTCTGTCTGTCTGTCTGACCCGGCCCGTCTTCGCCCAGACCCTGATGGGGAGCATCTCATTTAATTCATATAAGTAGTCATATAAGTTCCCGTTCCGACTATCTATCTGTCTGTCTGTCTGACCCGGCCCGGCATCGCCCAACTCCTGGTGGGGAGCATCTCATTTAATTCATATAAGTATTCATATAAGTTCCCGTTCCCGACTGTCTGTCTGTCTGTCTGTCTGTCTGTCTGTCTGTCTGTCTGTCTATCTATCTATCTGTCTGTCTGACCCGGCCCAGCCCATGGTGGAGAGCATCTCATTTAAATTATATAAGTAGTCATATAAGATCCCGTTCCCGACTATCTGTCTGACTGTCTGTCTGTCTTGGGTAAATGTAGGAGGGAGGAGGAAGAGGGAGGTGGAGGAGGGAAGAGGAGGGAGGAGGAGGGAGGAGACAGGAGGAGTAGGGAGGAATAGGAGGGAGGAGGAGGGATTAGGAGGAGGAGGGAGGAGTAGGGTGGAGGAGGAGGCGAGGAGGAGGGAGGAGGAAGAGGGAGGAGGAGGGAGAAGGAGGGAGGAGGAGAACGCAGGAGGAGAAGGGAGCAGGAGGAGGAGGAGGGAGGAGGTGGGAGAGGGAGGAGGAGGGAGGAGGAGGAGAGAGTAGGAGGAGGGAGGAGGCGGAGGGAGAAGGAAGAGGGAGGAGGAAGAGGGAGAAGGAGGAGGGAGAAGGAGGAGAAGGAGGGGGAGGAGGAGGAGGGAAGAGGAGGAGGGGAGGAGGAGTAGGGAGGAGGAGGAATGTGAAGGGAGGAGGAGGGAGGAGGTAGAGGGAGGAGGAGGAGGAAGGAGGCGGAGAGAGGAGGAGGGAGGAGGAGGAAGAGGGAGGAGGAGGAATGTGAAGGGAGGAGGAGGGAGGAGGTAGAGGGAGGAGGAGGAGGGAGGAGGAGGAGTGAGGAGGAGGAGGAGAGAGGAGGAGGAGAGGGAGGAGGAGGAAGGAGGAGGGGAGGAGGGAGGAGGAGGAGGAGGAGGGAGGAAGAAGGAGGATGAGGGAGAAGGAGGGATGAGGAGGAGGAGGGAGGAGGCGGAAGAGGGAGGAGGAGGAATGTGAAGGGAGGAGGAGGTAGAGGGAGGAGGAGGAGGGAGGAGGAGAAGAGAGGAGGAGGGATGAGGAAGAGGGAGGAGAAGGAAGAGGGAGGAGGAGGAATGTGAAGGGAGGAGGAGGGAGGAGGTAGAGGGAGGAGGAGGAGGGAGGAGGAGGAGTGAGGAGGAGGAGAGGGAGGTGGAGGAAGGAGGAGGGGGAGGAGGGAGGAGGAGGAGGAGGAGGGAGGAAGAAGGAGGAGGAGGGAGAAGGAGGGATAGGGAGGAGGGGGAGGGAAAGAGGAAGAGGGTAGGAGGAAGAGTGGAGAGGAGGAGGGAGGAGGTAGGAGGGAGGAGGAGGAGGGAGGAAAAGGGAGGAGGGAGGAGGAGAGAGGAGGAGGAGGGAGGAGGTAGGAGGAGGAGGAAGAGGGAGGAGGAGGGAGGAGGAGGAAGGAGGAGGAAGAAGGAGGAGGAAGAGGGAGGAGGATGGAGGAGGGAGAGGGAGGAAGAGGGAGGAGGAGGAAGGAGGAGGAAGAGGAAGGAGGAGGAAGAGGGAGGAGGAGGATGGAGGAGGGAGAGGGAGGAGGGGAAGAGGAAGAGGGTAGGAGGAGGAGGGGAGAGGAGGAGAAGAAGGGAGAAGGAGGGAGGAGGAGGAGGAGGGAGGAGGAGGGGAGAGGAGGAGGGAGGAGGCAGAGGAGAAGAAGGAAGGAGGAGGAGGAAGGAGGGAGAGGAAGGAGGGAGAATGAGGAGGGGAGGAAGGAAAGGGAGGTGGAAGAGGAGGAGGAGGGAGGAGGAAAGAGGTAGGGGGAGGAGGAGGTAGAGGGAGGAGGAGGAAGGAAAGGGAGGAGGAAGAGGAGGAGAAGGGAGGAGGAGGGTGGAGGGAGGAGGAGGGAGGAGGTAGGAGGAGGAAGAGGGAAGAGGGAGAAGAAGGGAGGAGGAGGGAGGATGATGAGGGAGAAGGAGGCAGGAAGAGGAGGAGGGAGGCAGGAGGAGGAGGGATGAGGAGGGAGAGGGAGGAGGAGGGAAGATGAGGGAGGAGGGGGAGGAGGCGGAGGGAGTAGGAGGGAGGAGGATGGAGGAGGAGGGGAGAGGAAGAGGGAGAAGGAAGAGGGAGAAGGAGGAGGGAGGAGGGAGAGGGATGAGAGGGAGGAGGAAGAGGAGAAGGGTGGAGGGAGGAGGTAGAGGGAGGAGAAGAGAGGGGGAGAGAGTTCGCCATTCCGAATTCATACTCGTCTAGTTCTTCCCTTCTACACGACTGTAGATAACTTCCTTACACATAAAAAGATGAATTGTTATTGATATTGCCGTGGCATGGAGGAATATCAGCAGCAGAGTTGATCCAAAAACCAAAGACTGAGATCTACGGAGAGCCATGAACGCCTACGCCAGCCGGCACGGCACTTGATGATGATGATTGCCGTGTGACGATTCTGTGTAGTCACGTCATTTTCTTCCCTTTCCCTAGCGTTTTGGTTCGGGGATTCTTTCATCATCATCATCATATATTTACGTACGTATTTTGGGAGGGGGAGGAGGGAGGAGGAGGAAGAAGAAAAAAAAACTATGACAGTTGACAGCTCTGGAATGAAAGGAAGGCGTGTAGAAAATTTCATCTCAATCGGATGGGCCGTTCGCGAACAAATAAAGGACATACATATTTACATACATACATATATACATATATACATACACTTTGTTTTATAGATATAGACTAGCTGACCCGGCCCGGCTTCGCCCAGTCCCTGGTGGGGAGCATCTCATTTAATTCATATAAGTAGTCATATAAGTTCTCGTTCCCGTTACCGACTATCTGTCTGTCTGTCTGTCTGTCTGTCTGTCTGTCAGTCTGTCTGTCTATCTGTCTGTCTGTCTGTCTGTCTGTCTGACCCGGCCCGTCTTCGCCCAGACTCTGATGGGGAGCATCTCATTTAATTCATATAAGTAGTCATATAAGTTCCCGTTCCGACTATCTATCTGTCTGTCTGTCTGACCCGGCCCGGCATCGCCCAACTCCTGGTGGGGAGCATCTCATTTAATTCATGTAAGTAGTCATATAAGTTCCCGTTCCCGACTGTCTGTCTGTCTGTCTGTCTGTCTGTCTGTCTGTCTGTCTGTCTGTCTGTCTGTCTGTCTATCTATCTGTCTGTCTGTCTGTCTGACCCGGCCCAGCCCATGGTGGAGAGCATCTCATTTAAATTATATAAGTAGTCATATAAGATCCCGTTCCCGACTATCTGTCTGACTGTCTGTCTGTCTTGGGTAAATGTAGGAGGGAGGAGGAAGAGGGAGGAGGAGGAGGGAAGAGGAGGGAGGAGGAGGGAGGAGACAGGAGGAGTAGGGAGGAATAGGAGGGAGGAGGAGGGATTAGGAGGAGGAGGGAGGAGTAGGGTGGAGGAGGAGGCGAGGAGGAGGGAGGAGGAAGAGGGAGGAGGAGGGAGAAGGAGGGAGGAGGAGAACGCAGGAGGAGAAGGGAGCAGGAGGAGGAGAGGGAGGAGGAGGGAGAGGGAGGAGGAGGGAGGAGGAGGAGAGAGTAGGAGGAGGGAGGAGGCGGAGGGAGAAGGAAGAGGGAGGAGGAAGAGGGAGAAGGAGGAAGGAGAAGGAGGAGAAGGAGGGGGAGGAGGAGGAGGGAAGAGGAGGAGGGGAGGAGGGAGGAGGAATGTGAAGGGAGGAGGAGGGAGGAGGTAGAGGGAGGAAGAGGAGGAGGGAGGCGGAGAGAGGAGGAGGAGGGAGGAGGAGGAAGAGGAAGGAGGAGGAATGTGAAGGGAGGAGGGGGGAGGAGGTAGAGGGAGGAGGAGGGAGGAGGAGGAGGTAGAGGGAGGAGGAGGGAGGAGGTGGAGGGAGGAGGCGGAGAGGGAGGAGGAGGAAGGAGGAGGGGGAGGAGTGAGGAGGAGGGAGGAAGAAGGAGGAGGAGGGAGGAGGAGTGGTGAGGAGGAGGGAGGAGGAGGAGGGAGGAGGAGAGAGGAGGAGGAGGGAGGAGGAGGGATGAGGAGGAGGGAGGAGGAGGAATGTGAAGGGAGGAGGAGGGAGGAGGTAGACGGAGGAGGAGGAGTGAGGAGGAGGAGAGGGAGGAGGAGGAAGGAGAAGGGGGAGGAGGGAGGAGGAGGAGGAGGGAGGAAGAAGGAGGAGGAGGGAGAAGGAGGGATGAGGAGGAGGAGGGAGGAGGAGGAAGAGGGAGGAGGAATGTGAAGGGAGGAGGAGGTAGAGGGAGGAGGAGGGAGGAGGAGAAGGGAGGAGGAGGGATGAGGAGGAGGGAGGAGGAGGAAGAGGAGGAGGAGGAATGTTAATGGAGGAGGAGGGAGGAGGTAGAGGGAGGAGGAGGAGGGAGGAGGAGGAGGAGAGGGAGGAGGAGGAAGGAGGAGGGGGAGGAGGGAGGAGGAGGAGGGAGGAAGAAGGAGGAGGAGGGAAAAGGAGGGATGAGGATGGAGGAGGGAGGAGGATAAATGTGAAGGGAGGAGGATAAATGTGAAGGGAGGAGGAGGGATAGGGAGGAGGGGGAGGGGAAGAGGAAGAGGGTAGGAGGAAGAGTGGAGAGGAGGAGGGAGGATGTAGAGGGAGGAGGAGGAGGGAGGTAAAGGGAGGAGGGAGGAGGAGAGAGGAGGAGGAGGGAGGAGGTAGGAGGAGGAGGAAGAGGGAGGAGGAGGGAGGAGAAGGAAGGAGGAGGAAGAACGAGGAGGAAGAGGGAGGAGGATGGAGGAGGGAGAGGGAGGAAGAGGGAGGAAGAGGAAGGAGGAGGAAGAGGGAGGAGGAGTAAGAGGGAGGAGGAGGATGGAGGAGGGAGAGGGAGGAGTGGAAGAGGAAGAGGGTAGGAGGAGGAGGGGAGAGTAGGAGAAGAAGGTAGAAGGAGGGAGGAGGAGAAGGAGGAGGAGGGAGGAGGAGGGGAGAGGAGGAGGGAGGAGGCAGAGGGAGAAGAAGGAAGGAGGAGGAGGAAGGAGGGAGAGGAAGGAGGGAGAATGAGGAGGGGAGGAAGGAAAGGGAGGTGGAAGAGGAGGAGGAGGGAGGAGGAAAGAGATAGGGGGAGGAGGAGGTAGAGGGAGGAGGAGGAGGAAGGAAAGGGAGGAGGAAGAGGAGGAGAAGGGAGGAGGAGGGTGGAGGGAGGAGGAGGTAGAGGGAGGAGGAGGGAGGAGGTAGGAGGAGGAATAGGGAAGAGGGAGAAGAAGGGAGAAAGAGGAGGGAGGATGATGAGAGAGAAGGAGGCAGGAGGAGGAGGAGGGAGGCAGGAGGAGGAGGGATGAGGAGGGAGAGGGAGGAGGAGGGAAGATGAGGGAGGAGGCGGAGGGAGTAGGAGGGAGGAGGATGGAGGAGGAGGGGAGAGGAAGAGGGAGAAGGAAGAGGGAGAAGGAGGAGGGAGGAGGGAGAGGGATGAGAGGGAGGAGGAAGAGGAGAAGGGTGGAGGGAGGAGGTAGAGGGAGGAGGAGGGAGGAGAAGAGAGGAGGAGAGAGTTCGCCATTCCGAATTCATACTCGTCTAGTTCTTCCCTTCTACACGACTGTAGATAACTTCCTTACACATAAAAGATGAATTGTTATTGATATTGCCGTGGCATGGAGGAATATCAGCATCCAGAGTTGATCCAAAAAACCAAAGACTGAGATCTACGGAGAGCCATGAACGCCTACGCCAGCCGGCACGGCACTTGATGATGATGATTGCCGTGTGACGATTCTGTGTAGTCACGTCATTTTCTTCCCTTTCCCTAGCGTTTTGGTTCGGGGATTCTTTCATCATCATCATCATATATTTACGTACGTATTTTGGGAGGGGGAGGAGGGAGGAGGAGGAAGAAGAAAAAAAAACTATGACAGTTGACAGCTCTGGAATGAAAGGAAGGCGTGTAGAAAATTTCATCTCAATCGGATGGGCCGTTCGCGAACAAATAAAGGACATACATATTTACATACATACATATATACATATATACATACACTTTGTTTTATAGATATAGATTATGACGGTGATGTGGTGATGATGGTAATGGTGATGATGATGGTGGTGATGATGGTGGTGGTGATGTTAATGGTGATGGTGGTGGTGATGTTGGTGGTGATGGTGGTGATCGTTTTGGTGGTGATGGTGGTAATCATTTTGTTGGTGATGGTGGTGATGGTGGTGATGGTGGTGATGGTGGTATGGTGGTGATGGTGATGATGACGATGGTGGTGGTGATGCTGGTGGTGATGATAGCGATGATTGGTGGTGGTGGTGGTGGTGATAATAATGTTGATGATAGTGGTGATGATGGTAATGATGATGATAATGGTGGGGGTGGTGATGATAATGATGATGATGATGGTGATGGTCGTGGTAGTGATGGGGATGGTGGTGGTGATGGTAATGATGATGATGAAGGTGATGATGGTGGAGGTAGTGATGGTGATGATGATAGTGATAACGGTGATGATGATGGTGGTAGTGGTGATTATAATGATGATGGTGGTGGTGATAATGGTAATGATGATAGTGGTTATGATGTAGTTGTGTGGCCGCTGCTAATTGAAGAATGATTCCAATCACCTGAACTCTCTTGCCTATATCTTCTGACATCTGGAGCTCGCTCTAAGTAGGACAACATATTGACCTTGACAAGAAAGTATCATTTTAGTGCAGGTCACAATGTTTAGTTTAGTTCAGTCGATGGATCAACATCACGGACACGGGTGCAACCCACAAGTGCTCCGTTCTACTCCTAAATCAAGCCTGAGTCTGGAGAAACTCAGCTCAGTGCACGAACTCCGTAGCACCGGCGAGGATCCTGAAATACTCTGGGTAGATTTTTAACTCGAATTTTGTCAGGGCAGCGCCGTTAGGCTACTCTTTTTAGATTTCCAACTGCCACGGGATTTTTAACGTGCGCAACAATACACACGGGCGTCCGATCTCACTACCCAGAGACAACAATACACACGGGCGTCCGATCTCACTACTCAGAGACAACAATACACACGGGCGTCCGATCTCACTAACCAGAGACAACAATGCACACGGGCGTCCGATCTCACTACCCAGAGACAACAATACACACGGGCGTCCGATCTCACTACTCAGAGACAACAATACACACGGGCGTCCGATCTCACTACCCAGAGACAACAATACACACGGGCGTCCGATCTCACTACCCAGAGACAACAATACACACGGGCGTCCGATCTCACTACCCAGAGACAACAATCCACACGGGCGTCCGATCTCACTACCCAGAGACAACAATACACACGGGCGTCCGATCTCACTACCCAGAGACAACAATCCACACGGGCGTCCGATCTCACTACCCAGAGACAACAATACACACGGGCGTCCGATCTCACTACCCAGAGACAACAATCCAAACGGGCGTCCGATCTCACTACCCAGAGACCAGGGGAAATTCTTATTGCTAGAAGTCCACGTAAAAGAATCCCGGTCCTCACCGGGGCTTGAACCCAGGACCTCCAGCACTCGAGGCGGACACCATACCTCGAGACCACGCAGCCCCCCTAACTCTTTTAACTCTTATCTTACGGGTTTAAAGAACCTTCTATAGAAGCTCCATTTAGGACACATATCAGTAAATGACTGAGGGTAACTCAATCTGGAATACACTTCAAGATATGACAGACGATAGCTGACTGATGGGTACATTTCAGTATATGATTGGTGATTGCAGACTTATGCGTACATAATGACACGACATTAGAGGAGCAGCTGGCCGAGTGTGTAGAATGCCGGATACTCATTCGGGAGACCCGAATTTGAATCCTCGAGAACGTGTTGAGTTTTTTTGTTTTTTTTCTGTCGTGGCCAAAAAGAAAACTCTAACCTGCACAGTTCGTGGCAACTGCACTAGCCAGGCGGCCTTAATTCCTCAGGCTCAAGACCCCCCTGCCATACACCGCAAGGTACTATATTTGCAGTAAATGACAGTAAATGACAATGACAAGATTGATAGTAGCTATGATAGAAGCCCAGATGGCTTCCTGACATGTCGTCGGACGTGTGTTGTGTTTCTAGGTAATCCCCGGATTGTTTTCCTAGCTGTGTTGAAATACAACAAGATGACCGCCTCACTATTGACATGCACCAACGAGGAGCAGCATTCTTGTATCCGTTTTGTTTTATCAGTGAATTTGTATAGAAATTCATCGGGGAATAAAAGTCCAGTATCGTGATGCATATCTGCCAGTCCAGCAAGTGTATGAATGGAGGAAGTTTCAAAACTTGTCGGTCCGATGAAGAGGAACAGCAGGTGGTGCATAAGTGGTTAAACTCGCACCAAGATACATTTTTGTTTTCTACAGAAATCCAAGCTCTTTATCTGCGCTGGAGGCCTTGCATTGAACGCAGTGGTGACTACATCGAATGTTACATTCGTTCTTTAATTTGTCAGAATATATTCACACAGACACAAATCACATATTAAAGGTTGTAATTTGAAACCCGCTCGTACATAAAACACATTATTCATCATCAGACAATGTTAATAAGCGTAACAAATTACAGCCAAGTATCTGCATGATAACTGTGACATTGTGTTTCTAAATAAAACTGACAAGTCATTTCTGGCTAAGTATACACCTAGATAACTCTAAACACAACTAATGTTCCATGTTTTTAATCAGGTACCACAGCGTTAGGTTGCGATTGTTTTTGAGTGTGGCATCAAAGTGGCGTTAACTGCCCAACAGAAACAAGGTTGTTGCTAAAGTGGGACATGTGATACACTTCACAAGGAGAGATTTAGGCTTTGAGCAACTTTCTGGCAAATACGACATTATGGCAACCAGGTTTCATGGGCCTAAATCCCTGATAAATGTAAGGAATTTTTAAGTATTTTAATGATTGTATTTTAATGTATTTCTGCTTAAATTTTATAAATTGTAATGATTGTGTTTTCTTGCATTTATGTGTTCAATTTCCAATTTTTTAATGATTGCATTTTCTTCTATTTTTGTGTTCAATTTCAAGTATTTTAATAATTGAATTTTCTTGTACATCTTTGTTCAATTTCAAGTATTTTAATGATTATGTTTTCTTGTATTTCTGTATTCAAGAATATCTCTTTAACTTCCTTTAGTTGACTACCACATTTTATAAATTGGACATGTTGGTGTGGTAGCATACAGACAAGTATGATCCATGTCATTTACACACATACACGCATAGACGCATTCACGCACACACACACACACACACACACACACACACACACACACACATATATATATACACGCAAACACGCATGCACACCCACACACATACACACCTACACGCATGCACACGTACACACACACTTAGCAGTAATTTGCCATTGCGTTCTAAACAATAAGTCAATCATAAAGTCCAGCTCGCCGATGTAGGAGTTGAACCCGCTACTCCGCAGTTATCGCACCGGAAATATCAGCGCAAGAGCATTAATTCCCGCGGCCACGCACATATCTCCCTACAAGTATTAGAGATTGGCACACATCTAAGGGAAGGAAAGCACAGAATACAGAGAAGACGTCAGACAATAGAAGCAAAGTAAGCTATTGACACACCAGTGACACGAATGACTCCTGTGTCCACAACTGTCAGTATTTCTGTCTTGTGGAGGACAATTCTGCTCTGTACTTTCCTGGCTGCCAGTTAATACATCTGAGGGTAACAGGGCGTAGAGATACCTTCTATCTTCAAGCGAAGGCTGTGCGTTTGTCCCTTGATTTCGTCATTCTGTTCTGGGGTGTAGTTTTCTAAGAAACACTTTGTGGGATATTTGGTGTTTTGTGCGACGAACGAACGAACGAACGAACGAATCTTTATTTTCAAAGGGTTAAGAATTGGGCACGTCTGACATTCTGCCCTTTTTCTCTATTTCCTCTCATACATTCTTTCATTCAACATCTCTTATGAAGCAATTCGTTGACAAGAAAAGACCAATAAGCATTAAAACGCATGCATAATAATCAATAATACATGACTCGTTGAGGCAATGTTTATCATGGGCATCATAAATACCCAAGGTGAGTGTAACGTGCCATACATATGGGAATGTTTTTTGTGCGTGGCTAGTTGTGAGATAATTTACCCTTATTATTGTCTTTGTTGACGCTATAATCTATCTATGCGACGCTATAAGCAGGTCGCTCTGTGGAAAAATACCGAGCCAAATGGGATCATGCCCGGTGCATCTATCTGCTTATTATCAGTGTTTCACATGCATAAAATAAGTTCTATGTGGAACTTCAACGCTGCAGCTGACAACATTTCATTGCTCACTGTGTTTTCCACCTTGAAAGATAGCTGCCTTTAGCAAAAACAAACCAATTGACAAATTGTAGTATGACAACGTAATGCACACGTAAAAACGTACGCGCACGTAAAAAAAATCCCTTGGCAGTTGGAAATCGAAACAGAGTAGGTTAACGGCGAAAGGCAAAATTTCGAATTAAAAATCTACCCAAAGTATTTCAGGATCATCGCCGGTGCTACGGAGTTCGTGCACAGGTTTGAGTTAGGAGGAGAACGGAGCACTTATGGGTTACACCCGTGTGCCGTGATGTTGATCCGTCGACTAAACTAACCTAAATTAGAATGACAACACATACACGTGTTGCTGAAGTTAGGAGGCAGTAGAAGACCTCCACATAAATCACCCATCAAGGGATCACAATGGCCTACAGAAGAATGTGTCGAATAGTAGAAGAAAAAGAATCTGGAGAAACATTAATAATTATTTTGTTGTTGTTGACTTCACTTCAACCTTAGTAATTCGGTTAATTAAACACGGCTGTTTGAATTGATGAGGTTGCTATACGCCTTAAGGTGGTTGGGCTGTTTGAATTGATGAGGTTGCTATACGCCTTAAGGTGGTTGTATAATTGATTATGGTAATCGTGTAACTGATTTTCATTTATTAAGTGTAGTACATATACATAGAAGCTAGCGCTCGCGCGCAATAGCGGACGCACACACACAATAACAGAAATACACATAAACATAACCATACATAGGGTAGCGTATGTGAAAATATACACTGCTGCGCGTGCAGACACGGACGTGGATAGCATCACACATAAGCAGAACCATACACAGGTGGAAGTATATATACATATAAAACTGGAGCAGACAGACAGACAGACAGACAGACAGACAGACAGACAGACAGACAGACAGACAGACAGACAGACAGGCAGGCAGACAGGCAGGCAGGCAGGCAGGGAGGCAGGGAGGCAGACAGACAGACAGACAGACAGACAGACAGACAGACAGACAGACAGACAGACAGACAGACAGACAGACAGACAGGCAGGCAGATGGACGGCCGGGCGGGCGGGCGGGCGGACGGACACAGACAGAAACGAGCCCACACGAGCAAGTATACATGCAGGGGCACACATTCAGAAAACGCATATAAACCCAGCAATACAAAGACACCAAGAATTACAAACACGGATTTATACACAAATAAATACCTACAGATTTTCACAGAAGCACACGCACATAACCATACGCAGGAGTGTATTTACAGGAGCACACGCACAGAGGCACCAACAAAAGTGTATTTACAGATGCACACGCACATAAGCACACGCAGGAGTGTATTTACAGAAGCACACCCATATACGCACACACATCGGTGTGTTTACAGTAACACACATACAGTGAAAAGACATAACCCTCTTATTTTAAAAAAAAATATATATTAGAGGGCGCGGTTAAAGGCAAGCGAACAAAAAAAGCGTCTGAACGTTCGCGTCCTGTTATATCAAGGGCTGCCAGATGTCTTCAGTGATTGTAGTTTTGTTTTCATTGTTGATGTTGTTGTTGTTTTTGTTGTTGTTGTTGTTGTATTACGTCACTGAGGAGAAAACAGTCTATGATACTCTGATTAAATCTTCCCCATGCATCATCATCGTCATTATCATCACTGTCGTTATCTGCGCTCTTGAGGGGGTCATTCTCATTGATGTTCTTCTTCCTCTAGCGTTCGTTCTCTGATGTTTTCATCGAGACACGAATTCTCGTGACGAAGTCAACAGTTTTCTAGAACTCCTCTTTATTCCATACAGTTTTCAATGCAGTTTTCACCCGCCACGTCGCCATCAGCACACCGGAAGTTTAAGAGCCAGCGCTCTTATCCATTTGGCCACATTGTCCTCAACTGGAGCGGACGTGAATTGTATTAAACGACTAAGGATCGCCGTGGTCTGGCCAGAAATGGATATCAGACGAATTGGCAATATAAGAAAGCAATTATGGCTTTGCAAGAGACAGCAGCTTATATAAGTATACTAGTTGATTTTTTTTTTTTGGGGGGGGGGGGGATGATTCGTTGTAGTATAGCACAAAAATATAGCAATATAATAAAAAAGAAAACAGGAGAGTGGGGTGCATTAACTTAGAAATGTAAGGGTTATTATCGATTGGATTGATTGATGTAAGACATCGCTGTGATAAATTTTTGTTAAAAGAAGTGCCTGCAGGAAATATTGGGGGA
Organism: Cepaea nemoralis; assembly: GCA_014155875.1. NCBI lineage: Eukaryota > Metazoa > Mollusca > Gastropoda > Stylommatophora > Helicidae > Cepaea > Cepaea nemoralis. Next base: position 153,338 of record JACEFZ010002517.1, on the reverse strand, counting down.
AAGCGTGGTTCCCCACCATCACGTCATGAAAAGGGAGAAGTCTGCTTTACTCCAACCTGAAGACCTGGCATAGAAAGTTAGATTTAATACAGCTGATCTGGTATCTGGGGTGGCACTGGATTATTAAAGGGGTTAAAAGTATATTTTATTGCATCGGGTTATAACCAATATGGCGAGATGTCGAAAGCCTCGCACAGAGCTCGAGCTCCGTAGCTCCATAACGACCTCGGGAGTCTCAACGAAAATTGCACTCGTGAACCAAATGATGTTGCTCTGAATCGAATCAACAAACTTCCGAGCGCAAGGCGGGTTTCCTAAACACATCGCCATGGTCACCTGGCTAACCTCTGGGTGAAGCCGTGCCTACGCCTGGTATGGAACGATCTGGTTTAGTGAGGCCATTACATGCATGACCGAGGCACGTATTTCAGGGAGAATATGTAGGACTTGCGCACTATTCAGAGCGGGTGTGTTAGAGTCAGCAATAATGTGTTCCAGTCAGCAGTAATGTGTTCCAGTCAGCACTAATGTGTTCCAGTCAGCACTAATGTGTTCCAGTCAGCACTAATGTGTTCCACTCAGCACTAATGTGTTCCACTCAGCACTAGTTCCACTCAGCACTAAGGTGTTCCACTCAGCACTAACGTGTTCCAGTCAGCACTAACGTGTTCCAGTCAGCACTAACGTGTTCCACTCAGCACTAATGTGTTCCAGTCAGCACTAAAGTGTTCCACTCAGCACTAATGTGTTCCAGTCAGCACTAACGTGTTTCAGTCAGCACTAATGTGTTCCACTCAGCACTAATGTGTTCCACTCAGCACTAATGTGTTCCACTCAGAACTAATGTGTTCCACTTAGCACTAACGTGTTCCACTCAGCACTAATGTGTTTCACTCAGCACAAATGTGTCCCAGTCAGCACTAATGTGTTCCACTGAGCACTAATTTGTTCCACTCAGCACTAATGTGTTCCACTCAGCACTAATATGTTCCACTCAGCACTAATGTGTCCCAGTCAGAACTAATGTGTTCCACTCAGCACTAATGTATTCCACTCAGCAATAAAGTGGTTCACTCAGCACTAACGTGTTCCAGTCAGCACTAACGTGTTCCAGTCAGCACTAATGTGTTCCATTCAGCACTAAAGTGTTCCAGTCAACACTAAAGTGTTCCACTCAGCACTAATGTGTTCCAGTCAGCAATAACGCGTTTCAGTCAGTACTAATGTGTTCCACTCAGCACTAATGTGTTCCACTCAGTACTAATGTGTTCCACTTAGCACTAATGTGTTCCACACAGCGCTAATGTGTTCCACTCAGCACTAATGTGTTCCACCCAGCACTAATGTGTTCCACCCAGCACTAATGTGTCCCAGTCAGCACTAATGTGTTCCAGTCAGCACTAATGTGTCCCAGTCAGCACTAATGTGTTCCAGTCAGCACTAATGTTTTCCAGTCAGCACTAACGTGTTCCACTCAGCACTAATGTGTTCCACTCAGCACTAACGTGTTCCACTCAGCACTAATATGTTCTAGTCAGCACTAATGTGTCCCAGTCAGCACTAATGTGTTCCACTCAGCACTAATGTGTTCCACTCAGCACTAATGTGTTGCACTCAGCACTAATGTGTTCCACTGAGCACTAATGTGTTCCACTCAGCACTAATAGGTTCCACTCAGCACTAAAGTGTTCCACTCAGCACTAATGTGTTCCACTCAGCACTAATGTGTCCCAGTCAGCACTAATGTGTTCCACTCAGCACTAATGTGTAGCACTCAGCACTAATGTGATCCACTCAGCACTAATGTGTTCCACTCAGCACTAATTTGTTCCACCCAGCACTAATGTGTCCCAGTCAGCACTAACGTGTTTCAGTCAGCACTAATGTGTTCCACTGAGTACTAATGTGGTCCAATCAGCTTTAATGTGTTCCACTCAGCGCTAACGTGTTCCACTCAGCACTAATGTGTTCCACCGAGCACTAATGTTTTCCACCCAGCACTAATGTGTCCCAGTCAGCACTAATGTGTTCCAGTCAGCACTAATGTGTCCCAGTCAGCACTAATGTGTCCCAGTCAGCACTAATTTCTTCCAGTCAGGACTAACGTGTTCCACTCAGCACTAATGTGTTCCAGTCAGCACTAATGTGTTCCATTCAGCACTAATGTGTTCCAATCAGTACTAATGTGTTCCACACAGCACTAATGTGTTCCACTCAGCACTAACGTGTTCCACTCAGCACTAATATGTTCTAGTCAGCACTAATGTGTCCCAGTCAGCACTAATGTGTTCCACTCAGCACTAATGTGTTCCACTCAGCACTAATGTGTTGCACTCAGCACTAATGTGTCCCAGTCAGTACTAATGTGTTCCACTCAGCACTAATGTGTTCCACTCAGCACTAATGTGTTCCACTCAGCACTAAAGTGTTCCACTCAGCACTAAAGTGTTCCACTCAGCACTAATGTGTTCCACTCAGCACTAATGTGTCCCAGTCAGCACTAATGTGTTCCACTCAGCACTAATGTGTTGCACTCAGCACTAATGTGATCCACTCAGCACTAATGTGTTCCACTCACCACTAATTTGTTCCACCCAGCACTAATGTGTCCCAGTCAGCACTAACGTGTTTCAGTCAGCACTAATGTGTTCCACTGAGTACTAATGTGGTCCAATCAGCTTTAATGTGTTCCACTCAGCGCTAACGTGTTCCACTCAGCACTAATGTGTTCCACCGAGCACTAATGTTTTCCACCCAGCACTAATGTGTTCCAGTCAGCACTAATGTGTCCCAGTCAGCACTAATGTGTTCCAGTCAGCACTAATGTGTCCCAGTCAGCACTAATGTGTCCCAGTCAGCACTAATTTTTTCCAGTCAGCACTAACGTGTTCCACTCAGCACTAATGTGTTCCACTCAGCACTAAAGTGTTCCAGTCAGCACTAATGTGTCCCAATCAGCACTAATGTGTTCCACTCAGCACTAATGTGTTCCACTCAGCACTAACGTGTTCCACTCAGCACTAATGTGTTCTAGTCAGCACTAATGTGTTCAACTCAGCACTAATGTGTTCCTCTCAGCACTAATGTGTTGCACTCAGCACTAAAGTGTTCCACTCAGCACTAATGTGTTCCACTCAGCACTAATGTGTCCCAGTCAGCACTAAAGCTTTCCACTCAGCACTAATGTGTTCCACTCAGCACTAATGTGTCCCAGTCAGCACTAAAGCTTTCCACTCAGCACTAAAGTGTTATACTCAGCACTAATGTGTCCCAGTCAGCACTAATGTGTTGCACTTAGCACTAATGTGTTCCACTCAGCACTAATGTGTTCCACTCAGCAATAATGTGTTCCACCCAGCACTAATGTGTCCCAGTCAGCACTAATGTGTTCCAGTCAGCACTAATGTGTTCCACTCAGCACTACTGTGTTCTAGTCAACACTAATGTGTCCCAGTCAGCACTAATGTGTTCCACTCAGCACTAATGTGTTCCAGTCAGCACTAATGTGTTCCACTCAGCACTAATGTGTTCCACTCAGCACTAATGTGTTCCACTCAGCACTAATGTGTTCCAGTCAGCACTAATGTGTTCCACTCAGCACTAATGTGTTCCACTCAGCATTAATGTGTTCCAGTCAGCACTAATGTGTTCCAGTCAGCACTAATGTGTTCCACTCAGCACTAATGTGTCCCAGTCAGCACTAATGTGTTCCAGTCAGCACTAATGTGTTCCACTCAGCACTAATGTGTTGCATTCAGCACTAATGTGTTCCAGTCAGCACTAACGTGTTCCACTCAGCACTAACGTGTTTCAGTCAGCACTAACGTGTTCCACTTAGCACTAAAATGTTCCACTCAGCAATAATGTGTTCTACTCACCACTAATGATTTCCAGTCAGCACTAATGTGTTCCAGTCAGCACTAATGTGTTCCACTCAGCACTAATGTGTTCCAGTCAGCACTAATGTGTTCCACTCAGCACTAATGTGTTCCACTCAGCACTAATGTGTTCCACTCAGCACTAATGTGTTCCAGTCAGCACTAATGTGTTCCACTCAGCACTAATGTGTTCCACTCAGCATTAATGTGTTCCAGTCAGCACTAATGTGTTCCACTCAGCACTAATGTGTCCCAGTCAGCACTAATGTGTTCCAGTCAGCACTAATGTGTTCCACTCAGCACTAATGTGTTGCATTCAGCACTAATGTGTTCCAGTCAGCACTAACGTGTTCCACTCAGCACTAACGTGTTTCAGTCAGCACTAACGTGTTCCAATAAGCACTAAAATGTTCCACTCAGCAATAATGTGTTCTACTCACCACTAATGATTTCCAGTCAGCACTAATGTGTTCCAGTCAGCACTAATATGTTCTAGTCAGCACTAATGTGTCCCAGTCAGCACTAATGTGTTCCACTCAGCACTAATGTGTTCCACTCAGCATTAATGTGTTCCAGTCAGCATTAATGTGTTCCAGTCAGCACTAATGTGTCCCAGTCAGCACTAATGTGTTCCACTCAGCACTAACGTGTTCCACTCAGCACTAATGTCTTCTAGTCAGTACTAATGTGTCCCAGTCAGCACTAATGTGTTCCACGGAGCACTAACGTGTTCCACTCAGCACTAATGTGTTCCATTCAGCACTAATGTGTTCCGCTCAGCACTAATGTGTTCCAGTCAGCACTAATGTGTTCCACTCAGCACTAATGTGTTCCAGTCAGCACTAAAGTGTTCCAGTCAGCACTAATGTGTCCCAGTCAGCACTAATGTGTTCCAGTCAGCACTAATGTGTTCCACTCAGCACTAATGTGTTGCATTCAGCACTAATGTGTTCCAGTCAGCACTAACGTGTTCCACTCAGCACTAACGTGTTTCAGTCAGCACTAACGTGTTCCACTTAGCACTAAAATGTTCCACTCAGCAATAATGTGTTCTACTCACCACTAATGATTTCCAGTCAGCACTAATGTGTTCCAGTCAGCACTAATATGTTCTAGTCAGCACTAATGCGTCCCAGTCAGCACTAATGTGTTCCACTCAGCACTAATGTGTTCCACTCAGCATTAATGTGTTCCAGTCAGCATTAATGTGTTCCAGTCAGCACTAATGTGTCCCAGTCAGCACTAATGTGTTCCACTCAGCACTAACGTGTTCCACTCAGCACTAATGTCTTCTAGTCAGTACTAATGTGTCCCAGTCAGCACTAATGTGTTCCACGGAGCACTAACGTGTTCCACTCAGCACTAATGTGTTCCATTCAGCACTAATGTGTTCCGCTCAGCACTAATGTGTTCCACTCAGCACTAATGTGTTCCAGTCAGCACTAAAGTGTTCCAGTCAGCACTAATGTGTCCCAGTCAGCACTAATGCGTTCCACTCAGCACTAACGTATTCCACTCAGCACTAATGTGTCCCAGTCAGCACTAATGTGTTGCACTCAGCACTAATGTGTTGCACTCAGCACTAATGTGTTCCACTGCGCAGTAATGTGTTCCACTCAGCACTAATGTGTTCCACTCAGCACTAAAGTGTTCCACTCAGCACTAATGTGTTCCACTCAGCACTAATGTGTCCCAGTCAGCACTAATGTGTTCCACTCAGCACTAATGTGTTTCACTCAGCACTAATGTGATCCACTCAGCACTAATGTGTTCCACTCAGCACTAATTTGTTCCACCCAGCACTAATGTGTCCCAGTCAGCACTAACGTGTTTCAGTCAGCACTAATGTGTTCCACTGAGTACTAATGTGGTCCAATCAGCTTTAATGTGTTCCACTCAGCGCTAACGTGTTCTACTCAGCATTAATGTGTTCCACCGAGCACTAATGTTTTCCACCCAGCACTAATGTGTCCCAGTCAGCACTAATGTGTTCCAGTCAGCACTAATGTGTCCCAGTCAGCACTAATGTGTCCCAGTCAGCACTAATTTTTTCCAGTCAGCACTAACGTGTTCCACGCAGCACTAACGTGTTCCAGTCAGCACTAATGTGTTCCAGTCAGCACTAATGTGTCCCAATCAGCACTAATGTGTTCCACTCAGCACTAATGTGTTCCACTCAGCACTAACGTGTTCCACTCAGCACTAATGTGTTCTAGTCAGCACTAATGTGTTCCACTCAGCACTAATGTGTTGCACTCAGCACTAATGTGTTCCACTGAGCACTAATGTGTTCCACTCAGCACTTATGTGTTCCACTCAGCACTAATGTGTCCCAGTCAGCACTAAAGCGTTCCACTCAGCACTAAAGTGTTCCACTCAGCACTAATGTGTCCCAGTCAGCACTAATGTGTTGCACTCAGCACTAATGTGTTGCACTCAGCACTAATGTGTTCCACTCAGCACTAATGTGTTCCACCCAGCACTAATGTGTCCCAGTCAGCACTAATGTGTTCCAGTCAGCACTAATGTGTTCCACTCAGCACTAATGTGTTCCACTCAGCATTATAGTGTTCCAGTCAGCACTAATGTGTTCCAGCCAGCACTAATGTGTCCCAGTCAGCACTAATGTGTTCCACTCAGCACTAAAGTGTTCCATTCAGCACTAACGTGTTCCACTCAGCACTACTGTGTTCTAGTCAGCACTAATGTGTCCCAGTAAGCACTAATGTGTTCCACTCAGCACTAACGTGTTTCACTCAGCACTAATGTGTTCCACTCAGCACTAATGTGTTCCACTCAGCACTAATGTGTTCCAGTCAGCACTAAAGTGTTCCAGTCAGCACTAATGTGTCCCAATCAGCACTAATGTGTTCCACTCAGCACTAATGTGTTCGACTCAGCACTAATGTGTCCCAGTGAGCACTAATGTGTTCCACCCAGCAATAATGTCTTCCAGTCAGCACTAATGTGTTCCACTCAGCACTAATGTGTCCCAGTCAGCACTAATGTGTTCCACCCAGCACTAATGTGTTCCAGTCAGCACTAATGTGTTCCACTCAGCACAAATGTGTTCCACTCAGCACTAACGTGTTCCAGTCAGCAGTAATGTGTTCCATGTAAGCACTAACGTGTTCCTTTCGGCACTAACGTGTTCCACTCAGCACTAACGTGTTCCACTCAGCACTAAAGTGTTCCACTCACCATTAAAGTGTTCCAGTCAGCACTAAAGTGTTTCAGTCAGCACTGAAGTATTCCAGTAAGGACTAAAGTGTTCCTGTCAGCATAAACGTGTTCCAGTCAGCACTAACCTGTTCTACTTAGCACTAACGTGTTCCACTCAGCACTAATGATTTCCAGTCAGCACTAATGTGTTCCAGTCAGCACTAATGTGTTCTAGTCAGCAATAATGTGTTCCACTCAGCACTAATGTGTTCCAGTCTGCACTAATGTGTTCCACTCAATACTAAAGTTTCCCAGTCAGCACTAATGTGTTCTAGTCAGCACTAATGTGACCCAGTCGGCATTAATGTGTTCCACTAAGCACTAATATGTTCCACTTAGCACTAATGTGTTGCACTCAGCACTAATGTGTTCCACTGAGCACTAATGTGTTCCACTCAGCACTAATGTGTTCCACTCAGCACTAAAGTGTTCCACCCAGCACTAATGTGTCCCAGTCAGCACTAATGTGTTCCAGTCAGCACTAATGTGTTCCAGTCAGCACTAATTTGTTCTACTCAGCACTAATGTGTTGCATTCAGCACTAATGTGTTCCAGTCAGCACTAACGTGTTCCACTCAGCACTAACGTGTTTCAGTCAGCACTAACGTGTTCCACTTAGCACTAAAATGTTCCACTCAGCACTAATGTGTTCTACTCACCACTAATGATTTCCAGTCAGCACTAATGTGTTCCAGTCAGCACTAATATGTTCTAGTCAGCACTAATGTGTCCCAGTCAGCACTAATGTGTTCCACTCAGCATTAATGTGTTCCAGTCACCATTAATGTGTTCCAGTCAGCACTAATGTGTCCCAGTCAGCACTAATGTGTTCCACTCAGCACTAACGTGTTCCACTCAGCACTAATGTCTTCTAGTCAGTACTAATGTGTCCCAGTCAGCACTAATGTGTTCCACGGAGCACTAACGTGTTCCACTCAGCACTAATGTGTTCCAGTCAGCACTAATGTGTTCTAGTCAGCAATAATGTGTTCCACTCAGCACTAATGTGTTCCAGTCTGCACTAATGTGTTCCACTCAATACTAAAGTTTCCCAGTCAGCACTAATGTGTTCTAGTCAGCACTAATGTGACCCAGTCGGCATTAATGTGTTCCACTAAGCACTAATATGTTCCACTTAGCACTAATGTGTTGCACTCAGCACTAATGTGTTCCACTGAGCACTAATGTGTTCCACTCAGCACTAATGTGTTCCACTCAGCACTAAAGTGTTCCACCCAGCACTAATGTGTCCCAGTCAGCACTAATGTGTTCCAGTCAGCACTAATGTGTTCCAGTCAGCACTAATTTGTTCTACTCAGCACTAATGTGTTGCATTCAGCACTAATGTGTTCCAGTCAGCACTAACGTGTTCCACTCAGCACTAACGTGTTTCAGTCAGCACTAACGTGTTCCACTTAGCACTAAAATGTTCCACTCAGCACTAATGTGTTCTACTCACCACTAATGATTTCCAGTCAGCACTAATGTGTTCCAGTCAGCACTAATATGTTCTAGTCAGCACTAATGTGTCCCAGTCAGCACTAATGTGTTCCACTCAGCATTAATGTGTTCCAGTCACCATTAATGTGTTCCAGTCAGCACTAATGTGTCCCAGTCAGCACTAATGTGTTCCACTCAGCACTAACGTGTTCCACTCAGCACTAATGTCTTCTAGTCAGTACTAATGTGTCCCAGTCAGCACTAATGTGTTCCACGGAGCACTAACGTGTTCCACTCAGCACTAATGTGTTCCATTCAGCACTAATGTGTTCCGCTCAGCACTAATGTGTTCCACTCAGCACTAATGTGTTCCAGTCAGCACTAAAGTGTTCCAGTCAGCACTAATGTGTCCCAGTCAGCACTAATGTGTTCCACTCAGCACTAATGTGTTGCACTCAGCACTAATGTGTTGCACTCAGCACTAATGTGTTCCACTCAGCACTAAGGTGTTCCACTCAGCACTAATGTGTTCCACTCAGCACTAATGTGTCCCAGTCAGCACTAATGCGTTCCACTCAGCACTAACGTATTCCACTCAGCACTAATGTGTCCCAGTCAGCACTAATGTGTTGCACTCAGCACTAATGTGTTGCACTCAGCACTAATGTGTTCCACTGAGCACTAATGTGTTCCACTCAGCACTAATGTGTTCCACTCAGCACTAAAGTGTTCCACTCAGCACTAATGTGTTCCACTCAGCACTAATGTGTCCCAGTCAACATAAATGTGTTCCACTCAGCACTAATGTGTTTCACTCAGCACTAATGTGATCCACTCAGCACTAATGTGTTCCACTCAGCACTAATTTGTTCCACCCAGCACTAATGTGTCCCAGTCAGCACTAACGTGTTTCAGTCAGCACTAATGTGTTCCACTGAGTACTAATAGGGTCCAATCAGCTTTAATGTGTTCCACTCAGCACTAACGTGTTCCACTCAGCACTAAAGTGTTCCACTCACCGCTAAAGTGTTCCAGTCAGCACTAAAGTGTTCCAGTCAGCACTAAAGTGTTCCAGTCAGCACTAAAGTGTTTCAGTCAGCACTAACGTTTTCCACTTAGCACTAAAATGTTCCACTCAGCACTAATGTGTTCCACTGAGTACTAATGTGGTCCAATCAGCTTTAATGTGTTCCAGTCAGCGCTAACGTGTTCCACTCAGCACTAATGTGTTCCATTCAGCACTAATGTGTTCCGCTCAGCACTAATGTGTTCCACTCAGCACTAATGTGTTCCAGTCAGCACTAAAGTGTTCCAGTCAGCACTAATGTGTCCCAGTCAGCACTAATGTGTTCCACTCAGCACTAATGTGTTGCACTCAGCACTAATATGTTGCACTCAGCACTAATGTGTACCACTGAGCACTAATGTGTTCCACTGAGTACTAATGTGTTCCACTCAGCACTAAAGTGTTCCACTCAGCACTAATGTCTTCCACTCAGCACGAATGTGTCCCAGTCAGCACTAATGTGTTCCACTGAGCACTAATGTGTTTTACTCAGCACTAATGTGATCCACTCAGCACTAATGTGTTCCACTCAGCACTAATTTGTTCCACCCAGCACTAATGTGTCCCAGTCAGCACTAACGTGTTTCAGTCAGCACTAATGTGTTCCACTCAGCACTAATGTGTTCCACTGAGTACTAATGTGGTCCAATCAGCTTTAATGTGTTCCAGTCAGCACTAACGTGTTCCACTCAGCACTAACGTGTTCCAGTCAGCACTAATGTGTTCCAGTCAGCACTAATGTGTCCCAATCAGCACTAATGTGTTCCACTCAGCACTAATGTGTTCCACTCAGCACTAATGTGTTCCACTCAGCACTAATGTGTTCTAGTCAGCACTAATGTGTTCAACTCAGCACTAATGTGTTCCACTCAGCACTAATGTGTTGCACTCAGCACTAATGTGTTCCACTGAGCACTAATGTGTTCCACTCAGCACTAATGTGTTCCACTCAGCACTAATGTGTCCCAGTCAGCACTAACGCGTTCCACTCAGCACTAACGTGTTCCACGCAGCACTAGTGTGTCCCAGTCAGCACTAATGTGTTGCACTAAGCACTAATGTGTTGCACTCAGCACTAATGTGTTCCACTCAGCACTAATGTGTTCCACTCAGCACTAATGTGTTCCACCCAGCACTAATGTGTCCCAGTCAGCATTAATGTGTTCCAGTCAGCACTAATGTGGTCCACTCAGCACTAATGTGTTCCACTCAGCATTAATGTGTTCCATTCAGCACTAATGTGTTCCAGTCAGCACTAATGTGTCCCAGTCAGCACTAATGTGTTCCACTCAGCACTAAAGTGTTCCATTCAGCACTAACGTGTTCCACTCAGCACTACTGTGTTCTAGTCAGCACTAATGTGTCCCAGTCAGCACTAATGTGTTCCACTCAGCACTAACGTGTTCCACTCAGCATTAATGTGTTCCACTCAGCACTAATGTGTTCCACTCAGCACTAATGTGTTCCAGTCAGCACTAAAGTGTTCCAGTCAGCACTAATGTGTCCCAGTCAGCACTAATGTGTTCCACTCAGCACTAATGTGTTCGACTCAGCACTAATGTGTCCCAGTGAGCACTAATGTGTTCCACCCAGCAATAATGTCTTCCAGTCAGCACTAATGTGTTCCACTCAGCACTAATTTGTCCCAGTCAGCACTAATGTGTTCCACCCAGCACTAATGTGTTCCAGTCAGCACTAATGTGTTCCAGTCAGCACTAATGTGTTCTACTCAGCACTAATGTGTTGCACTCGGCACTAATGTGTTCCAGTCAGCACTAATGTGTTCCACTCAGCACAAATGTGTTCCGCTCAGCACTAACGTGTTCCAGTCAGCACTAATGTGTTTCAGTCAGCACTAACGTGTTCCACTCGGCATTAACGTATTCCACTCAGCACTAACGTGTTCCACTCAGCACTAAAGTGTTCCACTCACCACTAAAGTGTTCCAGTCAGCACTAAAGTGTTTCAGTCAGCACTGAAGTATTCCAGTAAGGACTAAAGTGTTCCAGTCAGCATTAACGTGTTCCAGTCAGCACTAACGTGTTCTACTTAGCACTAACGTGTTCCACTCAGCACTAATGATTTCCAGTCAGCACTAATTTGTTCCAGTCAGCACTAATGTGTTCTAGTCAGCAATAATGTGTTCCACTCAGCACTAATGTGTTCCAGTCAGCACTAATGTGTTCCACTCAATACTAAAGTTTCCCAGTCAGCACTAATGTGTTCTAGTCAGCACTAATGTGACCCAGTCGGCATTAATGTGTTCCACTCAGCACTAATGTGTTCCACTCAGCACTAATGTGGTGCACTCAGCACTAATGTGTTCCACTGAGCACTAATGTGTTCCACTCAGCACTAATGTGTTCCACTCAGCAATAAAGTGTTCCACTCAGCAATAATGTGTTCCACTCAGCACTAATGTGTCCCAGTCAGCACTAATTCGTTCCACTCAACACTAACGTGTTCCACTGAGCACTAATGTGTCCCAGTCAGCACTAGTGTGTTGCACTCAGCACTAATGTGTTGCACTCAGCACTAATGTGTTCCAATCAGCACTAATGTTTTCCACTCAGCACTAATGTGTTCCACTCAGCACTAATTTGTTCCACCCAGCACTAATGTGTCCCAGTCAGCACTAATGTGTTCCAGTCAGCACTAATGTGTTCCACTCAGCACTAATGTGTTCCACTCAGCATTAATGTGTTCCAGTCAGCACTAATGTGTTCCAGTCAGCACTAATGTGTCCCAGTCAGCACTAATGTGTTCCACTCAGCACAAATGTATTCCACTCAGCACTAACGTGTTCCACTCAGCACTAATGTGTTCTAGTCAGCACTAATGTGTCCCAGTCAGCACTAATGTGTTCCACTCAGCACTAACGTGTTCCACTCAGCACTAATGTGTTCCACTCAGCAATAATGTGTTCCACTCAGCACTAATGTGTTCCACTCAGCACTAATGTGGCCCAGTCAGTACTTATGTGTTCCACTCAGCACTAATATGTTCTACTCATCACTAATGTGTCCCAGTCAGCACTAATGTCTTCCACCCAGCACTAATGTGTTCCAGTCAGCACTAATGTGTTCCACTCAGCACTAATGTGTCCCAGTCAGCACTAATGTGTTCCAGTCAGCACTAATGTGTTCCAGTCAGCACTAATTTGTTCTACTCAGCACTAATGTGTTGCACTCAGCACTAATGTGTTCCAGTCAGCACTAATGTGTTCCACTCATCACTAATGTGTTCCAATCAGCACTAACGTGTTCCAGACAGCACTAATGTGTTCCAGTCAGCACTAAAGTGTTCCAGTCAGCACTTAAGTGTTCGATTCAGCACTAACGTGTTTCAGTCAGCACTAACGTGTTCCACTTAGCACTAACGTGTTCCACTCACCACTAATGTGTTCTACTCAGCACTAATGATTTCCAGTCAGCACTAATGTGTTCCAGTCAGCACTAATGTGTTCTAGTCAGCAGTAATGTGTCCCAGTCAGCACTAATGTGTTCCAGTCAGCACTAATGTGTTCCACTCAGCACTAATGTGTTCCACTCAGCATTAATGTGTTCCAGTCAGCATTAATGTGTTCCAGTCAGCACTAATGTGTCCCAGTCAGCACTAATGTGTTCCACTCAGCACTAACGTGTTCCACTCAGCACTAATGTCTTCCACCCAGCACTAACGTGTTCCAGTCAGCACTAATGTTTTCCACTCAGCACTAATGTGTCCCAGTCAGCACTAATGTGTTCCAGTCAGCACTAATGTGTTCCAGTCAGCACTAATGTGTCCCAGTCAGCACTAATGTGTTCGACTCAGCACTAATGTGTTCGACTTAGCACTAATGTGTCCCAGTGAGCACTAATGTGTTCCACCCAGCAATAATGTCTTCCAGTCAGCACTAATGTGTTCCACTCAGCACTAATTTGTCCCAGTCAGCACTAATGTGTTCCACCCAGCACTAATGTGTTCCAGTCAGCACTAATGTGTTCCAGTCAGCACTAATGTGTTCTACTCAGCACTAATGTGTTGCACTCGGCACTAATGTGTTCCAGTCAGCACTAATGTGTTCCACTCAGCACAAATGTGTTCCACTCAGCACTAACGTGTTCCAGTCAGCACTAATGTGTTCCAGTCAGCACTAACGTGTTCCACTCGGCACTAACGTGTTCCACTCAGCACTAACGTGTTCCACTCAGCACTAAAGTGTTCCACTCACCACTAAAGTGTTCCAGTCAGCACTAAAGTGTTTCAGTCAGCACTGAAGTATTCCAGTAAGGACTAAAGTGTTCCAGTCAGCACTAACGTGTTCCAGTCAGCACTAACGTGTTCTACTTAGCACTAACTTGTTCCACTCAGCACTAATGATTTCCAGTCAGCACTAATTTGTTCCAGTCAGCACTAATGTGTTCTAGTCAGCAATAATGTGTTCCACTCAGCACTAATGTGTTCCAGTCAGCACTAATGTGTTCCACTCAATACTAAAGTTTCCCAGTCAGCGCTAATGTGTTCTAGTCAGCACTAATGTGACCCAGTCGGCATTAATGTGTTCCACTCAGCACTAATGTGTTCCACTCAGCACTAATGTGGTGCACTCAGCACTAATGTGTTCCACTGAGCACTAATGTGTTCCACTCAGCACTAATGTGTTCCACTCAGCAATAAAGTGTTCCACTCAGCAATAATGTGTTCCACTCAGCACTAATGTGTCCCAGTCAGCACTAATTCGTTCCACTCAGCACTAACGTGTTCCACTGAGCACTAATGTGTCCCAGTCATCAATAATGTGTTGCACTCAGCACTAATGTGTTGCGCTCAGCACTAATGTGTTCCAATCAGCACTAATGTTTTCCACTCAGCACTAATGTGTTCCACTCAGCACTAATTTGTTCCACCCAGCACTAATGTGTCCCAGTCAGCACTAATGTGTTCCAGTCAGCACTAATGTGTTCCACTCAGCACTAATGTGTTCCACTCAGCATTAATGTGTTCCAGTCAGCACTAATGTGTTCCAGTCAGCACTAATGTGTCCCAGTCAGCACTAATGTGTTCCTCTCAGCACAAATGTATTCCACTCAGCACTAACGTGTTCCACTCAGCACTAATGTGTTCTAGTCAGCACTAATGTGTCCCAGTCAGCACTAATGTGTTCCACTCAGAACTAACGTGTTCCACTCAGCACTAATGTGTTCCACTCAGCACTAATGTGTTCCACTCAGCACTAATGTGTTCCACTCAGCACTAATGTGGCCCAGTCAGTACTTATGTGTTCCACTCAGCACTAATATGTTCCACTCATCACTAATGTGTCCCAGTAAGCACTAATGTCTTCCACCCAGCACTAATGTGTTCCAGTCAGCACTAATGTGTTCCACTCAGCACTAATGTGTCCCAGTCAGCACTAATGTGTTCCAGTCAGCACTAATGTGTTCCAGTCAGCACTAATTTGTTCTACTCAGCACTAATGTGTTGCACTCAACACTAATGTGTTCCAGTCAGCACTAATGTGTTCCACTCATCACTAATGTGTTCCAATCAGCACTAACGTGTTCCAGACAGCACTAATGTGTTCCAGTCAGCACTAAAGTGTTCCAGTCAGCACTTAAGTGTTCGATTCAGCACTAACGTGTTTCAGTCAGCACTAACGTGTTCCACCTAGCACTAACGTGTTCCACTCACCACTAATGTGTTCTACTCAGCACTAATGATTTCCAGTCAGCACTAATGTGTTCCAGTCAGCACTAATGTGTTCTAGTCAGCAGTAATGTGTCCCAGTCAGCACTAATGTGTTCCAGTCAGCACTAATGTGTTCCACTCAGCACTAATGTGTTCCACTCAGCATTAATGTGTTCCAGTCAGCATTAATGTGTTCCAGTCAGCACTAATGTGTCCCAGTCAGCACTAATGTGTTCCACTCAGCACTAACGTGTTCCACTCAGCACTAATGTTTTCTAGTCAGTACTAACGTGTTCCAGACAGCACAAATGTGTTCCAGTCAGCACTAACGTGTTCCACTCAGCACTAACGTGTTCCACTCAGCACTAACGTGTTCCACTCAGCACTAAAGTGTTCCACTCACCGCTAAAGTGTTCCAGTCAGCACTAGAGTGTTCCAGTCAGCACTTAAGTGTTCGATTCAGCACTAACGTGTTTCAGTCAGCACTAACGTGTTCCACTTAGCACTAACGTGTTCCACTCACCACTAATGTGTTCTACTCAGCACTAATGATTTCCAGTCAGCACTAATGTGTTCCAGTCAGCACTAATGTGTTCTAGTCAGCAATAATGTGTCCCAGTCAGCACTAATGTGTTCCAGTCAGCACTAATGTGTTCCACTCAGCACTAATGTGTTCCACTCAGCATTAATGTGTTCCAGTCAGCATTAATGTGTTCCAGTCAGCACTAATGTGTCCCAGTCAGCACTAATGTGTTCCAGTCAGCACTAACGTGTTCTACTTAGCACTAACGTGTTCCACTCAGCACTAATGATTTCCAGTCAGCACTAATTTGTTCCAGTCAGCACTAATGTGTTCTAGTCAGCAATAATGTGTTCCACTCAGCACTAATGTGTTCCAGTCAGCACTAATGTGTTCCACTCAATACTAAAGTTTCCCAGTCAGCACTAATGTGTTCTAGTCAGCACTAATGTGACCCAGTCGGCATTAATGTGTTCCACTCAGCACTAATGTGTTCCACTCAGCACTAATGTGGTGCACTCAGCACTAATGTGTTCCACTGAGCACTAATGTGTTCCACTCAGCACTAATGTGTTCCACTCAGCAATAAAGTGTTCCACTCAGCAATAATGTGTTCCACTCAGCACTAATGTGTCCCAGTCAGCACTAATTCGTTCCACTCAACACTAACGTGTTCCACTGAGCACTAATGTGTCCCAGTCAGCACTAGTGTGTTGCACTCAGCACTAATGTGTTGCACTCAGCACTAATGTGTTCCAATCAGCACTAATGTTTTCCACTCAGCACTAATGTGTTCCACTCAGCACTAATTTGTTCCACCCAGCACTAATGTGTCCCAGTCAGCACTAATGTGTTCCAGTCAGCACTAATGTGTTCCACTCAGCACTAATGTGTTCCACTCAGCATTAATGTGTTCCAGTCAGCACTAATGTGTTCCAGTCAGCACTAATGTGTCCCAGTCAGCACTAATGTGTTCCACTCAGCACAAATGTATTCCACTCAGCACTAACGTGTTCCACTCAGCACTAATGTGTTCTAGTCAGCACTAATGTGTCCCAGTCAGCACTAATGTGTTCCACTCAGCACTAACGTGTTCCACTCAGCACTAATGTGTTCCACTCAGCAATAATGTGTTCCACTCAGCACTAATGTGTTCCACTCAGCACTAATGTGGCCCAGTCAGTACTTATGTGTTCCACTCAGCACTAATATGTTCTACTCATCACTAATTTGTCCCAGTCAGCACTAATGTCTTCCACCCAGCACTAATGTGTTCCAGTCAGCACTAATGTGTTCCACTCAGCACTAATGTGTCCCAGTCAGCACTAATGTGTTCCAGTCAGCACTAATGTGTTCCAGTCAGCACTAATTTGTTCTACTCAGCACTAATGTATTGCACTAAGCACTAATGTGTTCCAGTCAGCACTAATGTGTTCCACTCATCACTAATGTGTTCCAATCAGCACTAACGTGTTCCAGACAGCACTAATGTGTTCCAGTCAGCACTAAAGTGTTCCAGTCAGCACTTAAGTGTTCGATTCAGCACTAACATGTTTCAGTCAGCACTAACGTGTTCCACTTAGCACTAACGTGTTCCACTCACCACTAATGTGTTCTACTCAGCACTAATGATTTCCAGTCAGCACTAATGTGTTCCAGTCAGCACTAATGTGTTCTAGTCAGCAGTAATGTGTCCCAGTCAGCACTAATTTGTTCCAGTCAGCACTAATGTGTTCCACTCAGCACTAATGTGTTCCACTCAGCATTAATGTGTTCCAGTCAGCATTAATGTGTTCCAGTCAGCACTAATGTGTCCCAGTCAGCACTAATGTGTTCCACTCAGCACTAACGTGTTCCACTCAGCACTAATGTCTTCCACCCAGCACTAACGTGTTCCAGTCAGCACTAATGTTTTCCACTCAGCACTAATGTGTCCCAGTCAGCACTAATGTGTTCCAGTCAGCACTAATGTGTTCCAGTCAGCACTAATGTGTCCCAGTCAGCACTAATGTGTTCCACTCAGCACTAATGTGTTCGACTTAGCACTAATGTGTCCCAGTGAGCACTAATGTGTTCCACCCAGCACTAATGTCTTCCACCCAGCACTAACGTGTTCCACTCACCACTAAAGTGTTCCAGTCAGCACTAAAGTGTTTCAGTCAGCACTGAAGTATTCCAGTAAGGACTAAAGTGTTCCAGTCAGCACTAACGTGTTCCAGTCAGCACTAACGTGTTCTACTTAGCACTAACTTGTTCCACTCAGCACTAATGATTTCCAGTCAGCACTAATGTGTCCCAGTCATCAATAATGTGTTGCACTCAGCACTAATGTGTTGCGCTCAGCACTAATGTGTTCCAATCAGCACTAATGTTTTCCACTCAGCACTAATGTGTTCCACTCAGCACTAATTTGTTCCACCCAGCACTAATGTGTCCCAGTCAGCACTAATGTGTTCCAGTCAGCACTAATGTGTTCCACTCAGCACTAATGTGTTCCACTCAGCATTAATGTGTTCCAGTCAGCACTAATGTGTTCCACTCAGCACTAATGTGTCCCAGTCAGCACTAATGTGTTCCTCTCAGCACAAATGTATTCCACTCAGCACTAACGTGTTCCACTCAGCACTAATGTGTTCTAGTCAGCACTAATGTGTCCCAGTCAGCACTAATGTGTTCCACTCAGAACTAACGTGTTCCACTCAGCACTAATGTGTTCCACTCAGCACTAATGTGTTCCACTCAGCACTAATGTGTTCCACTCAGCACTAATGTGGCCCAGTCAGTACTTATGTGTTCCACTCAGCACTAATATGTTCCACTCATCACTAATGTGTCCCAGTAAGCACTAATGTCTTCCACCCAGCACTAATGTGTTCCAGTCAGCACTAATGTGTTCCACTCAGCACTAATGTGTCCCAGTCAGCACTAATGTGTTCCAGTCAGCACTAATGTGTTCCAGTCAGCACTAATTTGTTCTACTCAGCACTAATGTGTTGCACTCAACACTAATGTGTTCCAGTCAGCACTAATGTGTTCCACTCATCACTAATGTGTTCCAATCAGCACTAACGTGTTCCAGACAGCACTAATGTGTTCCAGTCAGCACTAAAGTGTTCCAGTCAGCACTTAAGTGTTCGATTCAGCACTAACGTGTTTCAGTCAGCACTAACGTGTTCCACTTAGCACTAACGTGTTCCACTCACCACTAATGTGTTCTACTCAGCACTAATGATTTCCAGTCAGCACTAATGTGTTCCAGTCAGCACTAATGTGTTCTAGTCAGCAGTAATGTGTCCCAGTCAGCACTAATGTGTTCCAGTCAGCACTAATGTGTTCCACTCAGCACTAATGTGTTCCACTCAGCATTAATGTGTTCCAGTCAGCATTAATGTGTTCCAGTCAGCACTAATGTGTCCCAGTCAGCACTAATGTGTTCCACTCAGCACTAACGTGTTCCACTCAGCACTAATGTTTTCTAGTCAGTACTAACGTGTTCCAGACAGCACAAATGTGTTCCAGTCAGCACTAACGTGTTCCACTCAGCACTAACGTGTTCCACTCAGCACTAACGTGTTCCACTCAGCACTAAAGTGTTCCACTCACCGCTAAAGTGTTCCAGTCAGCACTAGAGTGTTCCAGTCAGCACTTAAGTGTTCGATTCAGCACTAACGTGTTTCAGTCAGCACTAACGTGTTCCACTTAGCACTAACGTGTTCCACTCACCACTAATGTGTTCTACTCAGCACTAATGATTTCCAGTCAGCACTAATGGGTTCCAGTCAGCACTAATGTGTTCTAGTCAGCAGTAATGTGTCCCAGTCAGCACTAATGTGTTCCAGTCAGCACTAATGTGTTCCACTCAGCACTAATGTGTTCCACTCAGCATTAATGTGTTCCAGTCAGCATTAATTTGTTCCAGTCAGCACTAATGTGTCCCAGTCAGCACTAATGTGTTCCACTCAGCACTAACGTGTTCCACTCAGCACTAATGTCTTCCACCCAGCACTAACGTGTTCCAGTCAGCACTAATGTTTTCCACTCAGCACTAATGTGTCCCAGTCAGCACTAATGTGTTCCACTCAGCACTAATGTATTCAACTCAGCACGAATGTGTTCCACTCAGCACTAATGTGTTCCACTCAGCACTAAAGTGTTCCACTCAGCACTAATGTGTTCCACTCAGCACTAATGTGTCCCAGTCAGCACTAATGCGTTCCACTCAGCACTAACGTATTCCACTCAGCACTAATGTGTCCCAGTCAGCACTAATGTGTTGCACTCAGCACTAATGTGTTGCACTCAGCACTAATGTGTTCCACTCAGCACTAACGTGTTATACTCAGCACTAATGTGTTCCACTCAGCACTAATGTGTTCCACTCAGCACTAATGTGTTCCACTCAGCACTAATGTGGCCCAGTCAGTACTTATGTGTTCCAATCAGCACTAATGTGTTCCACTCAGCACTAATGTGTCCCAGTCAGCACTAATGTCTTCCACCCAGCACTAATGTGTTCCATTCAGCACTAATGTTTTCCACTCAGCACTAATGTGTCCCAGTCAGCACTAATGTGTTCCAGTCAGCACTTATGTGTTCCAGTCAGCACTAATGTGTTCCATTCAGCACTAACGTGTTCCACTCAGCACTAACATGTTCCACTCAGCACTAACGTGTTCCACTCAGCACTAAAGTGTTCCACTCACCACTATAGTCTTCCAATCAGCACTAAAGTGTTCCAGTCAGCACTGAAGTGTTCCAGTCAGCACTAAAGTGTTCCAGTCAGCACTAACGTGTTCCAGTCAGCACTAACGTGTTCCACTCAGCACTAATGTGTTCCACTCAGCACTAATGTGTCCCAGTTAGCACTAATGTGTTCCACTCAGCACTAAAGTGTTCCAGTCAGTACTAATGTGTTCCAGTCAGCACTAATGTGTTCCACTCAGCACTAATGTGTTCCACTCAGCACTAATGTGTTCCAATCAGCACTAAAGTGTCCCACTCAGCACTAATGTGTTCTAGTCAGCACTAATGTGTTCCACTCAGCACTAACGTGTTCCACTCATCACTAACGTGTTCCACTCAGCACTAATGTGTTCCAGTCAGCACTAAAGTGTTCCACTCAGCACTAATGTGTTCCTATCAGCACTAAAGTGTTCCACTCAGCACTAATGTTTTCCAGTCAACACTAATGTGTTTTACTCAGCACTAAAGTGTTCCAGTCATCACTAAAGTGTTCCAGTATGCACTAAAGTGTTTTAGTCAGCACTAATGTGTTTCACTCAGCACTAACGTGTTCCTCTCAGCACTAACGTGTCCCAGTCAGCACTAAAGTGTTCCAGTCAGCACTAACGTGTTCCACTCAGCACTAATGTGTTCCACTCAGCACTAACGTGTTCCACTCAGCACTAATGTATTCCACTCAGCACTAACGTGTTCCACTCAGCAGTAATGTGTTCTAGTCAGCACTAATGTGTCCCAGTCAGCACTAATGTGTTCCACTCAGCACTAACGTGTTTCACTCAGCACTAATGTGTTCCACTCAGCACTAATGTGTTCCACTCAGCATTAATGTGTTCCACTCAGCACTAATGTGTCCCAGTCAGTACTTATGTGTTCCACTCAGCACTAATGTGTTCCACTCAGCACTAATGTGTCCCAGTCAGCACTAATGTCTTCCACCCAGCACTAATGTGTTCCAGTGAGCACTAATGTGTTCCACCCAGCACTAATGTGTCCCAGTCAGCACTAATGTGTTCCAGTCAGCACTAATGTGTTCCAGTCAACACTAATTGGTCTACTCAGCACTAATGTGTTGCACTCAGCACTAATGTGTTCCAGTCAGCACTAATGTGTTCCACTCATCACTAATGTGTTCCACTCAGCACTAACGTGTTCCACTCAGCACTAAAGTTTTCCACTCACCGCTAAAGTGTTCCAGTCAGCACTAAAGTGTTCCAGTCAGCACTAAAGTGTTCCAGTCAGCACTAAAGTGTTCCAGTCAGCACTTAAGTGTTCGATTCAGCACTAACGTGTTTCAGTCAGCACTAACGTGTTCCACTTAGCACTAACGTGTTCCACTCAGCACTAACGTGTTCCACTCAGCACTAATGTCTTCTAGTCAGTACTAATGTGTCCCAGTCAGCACTAATGTGTTCCACGGAGCACTAACGTGTTCCACTCAGCACTAATGTGTTCCACTCTGCACTAATGTATTCCACTCAGCACTAATGTGTTCCACTCAGCACTAATGTGTTCCACTCAGCACTAAAGGGTTCCACTCAGCACTAATGTGTTCCACTCAGCACTAATGTGTCCCAGTCAGCACTAATGTGTCCCAGTCAGCACTAATGTTTTGCACTCAGCACTAATGTGTTGCACTCAGCATTAATGTGTTCCACTCTGCACTAATTTTTTCCACTCAGCACTAATGTGTTCCACTCAGCACTAATTTGTTACACCCTGCACTAATGTGTCCCAGTCAGCACTAATGTGTTCCAGTCAGCACTAATGTGTTTCACTCAGCACTATTGCGTTTCACTCAGCACTAATGTGTTCCACTCAGCACTAATGTGTTCCAGTCAGCGCTAACGTGTTCCAGTCAGCACTAATGTGTCCCAGTCAGCACTAATGTGTCCCAGTCAGCACTAATGTGTTCCACCCAGCACTAATGTGTCCCAGTCAGCACTAATGTGTTCCACCCAGCACTAATCTGTTCTAGTCAGCACTAATGTGTTTCAAATAGCACTAATGTGTTCTACTCAGCACTAATGTGTCCCAGTCAGCACTAATGTGTTCCACCCAGCACTAATGTGTCCCAGTCAGCACTAATGTGTTCCACCCAGCACTAATCTGTTCTAGTCAGCACTAATGTGTTTCAAATAGCACTAATGTGTTCTACTCAGCACTAATGTGTTGCACTCAGAACTAATGTGTTCCAGTCAGCACTAATGTGTTCCACTCAGCACTAATGTGTTCCACTAAGCACTAACGTGTTCCAGTCAGCACTAACGTGTTCCACTCAGCATTTATGTGTTCCAGTCAGCACTAATGTGTTCCATTCAGCACTAACGTGTTCCACTCAGCACTAACGTGTTCCACTCAGCACTAACGTGTTCCACTCAGCACTAAAGTATTCCACTCACCACTATAGTCATCCAGTCAGCACTAAAGTGTTCCAGTCAGCACTGAAGTGTTCCAGTCAACACTAAAGTGTTCCAGTCAGCACTAAAGTGTTCCAGTCAGCACTAACGTGTTCCAGTCAGCACTAACGTGTTCCACTCAGCACTAATGTGTTCCACTCAGCACTAATGTGTCCCAGTCAGCACTAATGTGTTCCACTCAGCACTAAAGTGTTCCAGTCAGTACTAATGTGTTCCAGTCAGCACTAATGTGTTCCACTCAGCACTAATGTGTTCCACTCAGCACTAATGTGTTCCAATCAGCACTAAAGTGTTCCACTCAGCACTAATGTGTTCCATTCAGCACTAATGTGTTCCACTCAGCACTAACGAGTTCCACTCATCACTAACGTGTTCCACTCAGCACTAATGTGTTCCAGTCAGCACTAAAGTGTTCCACTCAGCACTAATGTGTTCCTATCAGCACTAAAGTGTTCCACTCAGCACTAATGTGTTCCAGTCAACACTAATGTGTTTCACTCAGCACTAATGTGTTTCACTCAGCACTAACGTGTTCCACTCAGCACTAATGTGTCCCAGTCAGCACTAATGTGTTCCACTCAGCACTAAAGTGTTCCAGTCAGTACTAATGTGTTCCAGTCAGCACTAATGTGTTCCACTCAGCACTAATGTGTTCCACTCAGCACTAATGTGTTCCAATCAGCACTAAAGTGTTCCACTCAGCACTAATGTGTTCCAGTCAGCACTAATGTATTCCACTCATCACTAATGTGTTCCACTCAGCACTAATGTGTTCCACTCAGCACTAATGTGTCCCAGTCAGTACTAATGTGTTTCAGTCAGCAGTAATGTGTTCCAGTCAGCACTAATGTGTCCCAGTCAGCACTAATGTGTTCCAGTCAGCACTAAAGTGTTCCACTCAGCACTAATGTGGTCCAGTCATCACTAGTGTCTTCCACTCAGCACTAAAGTTTTCCAGTCAGCACTAAAGTGTTTTAGTCAGCACTAATGTGTTTCACTCAGCACTAACGTGTTCCTCTCAGCACTAACGTGTCCCAGTCAGCACTAAAGTGTTCCAGTCAGCACTAACGTGTTCCACTCAGCACTAATGTGTTCCACTCAGCACTAACGTGTTCCAGTCAGCACTATTGTGTTCTAGTCAGCACTAATGTGTTCCACTCAGCACTAATGTGTTCCACTCAGCACTAATGTGTTCCAGTCAGCACTAATGTATTCCACTTAGCACTAATGTGTTCCAGTCAACACTAATGTATTCCACTTAGCACTAATGTGTTCCAGTTAGCACTAGTGTATTCCATTCAGCACTAATGTGTTCCACTCAGCACTAGTGTGTTCCAGTCAGTACTAATGTGTTCCACTCAGCATTAATGTGTTCCACTCAGCACTAATGTGTTGCACTCAGCACTAATGTGTTCCAGTCAGCACTAATGTGTTCCACTCAGCACTAATGTGTTCCACTCAGCACTAATGTGTTCCACCCAGCACTAATGTGTTCTAGTCAGCACTAATGAGTTCCAGTCAGCACTAATGTGTTCCACTCAGCACTAATATGTTCCACTCAGCACTAATGTGTTTCACTCAGCACTACTGTGTTCCACTCAGCACTAATGGCATCAACAAATACATCATTTGGAGCAGACTGAGACAAATATCATGTTGCAGTTTTTAAGATATACAAGAAAAAAAAAAGATGATGAAAAGAGAACAGCAAACACGATTCGATAATTTAAACAAAGGGTTTAAAAGGAAAGATAATCGACTTCAATGCACTGGTTTTTACCCCATGCGGCTCTTTGTCTTCCCGCAGGGCATTCTGTTGAAAGCCTCGCACAGAAAACGAACTCCGTAGCTCCAGCGACGACCCCCAGGAGTCTCCGGCGAAACTGCACTCGTGAACCAACCGGCTTAGGCCTGGATTGAACCCAAACAATTCGAAGCGTGAGCTAGACGCCACAGAGACACCCTTGAAGAGAGAATGACCAATGTAATATAGACATACCACCTGACTATAACACTGAAGCTAAAGACCAGCTGAATTGTTGACGACATTACAAGAAGACATGACACGAACGAACGAACGAACGAACGAACAATCTTTATTTTCAAAGGGTTAAGAATTGGGCACGCAGGCCCGTCTGAAATTCTGAGGTGGAGGAGATGCAGGTTCGTGTCACTGTTTAAATTACAGATTTTCTTATGCGCGAGAGATATTCTCATCTCATCAACACTAAACTGAACTCCATGAAACAAAGAGTACAACAAGCAGACATATATAACATAGGGAACATTCGTGCTAACAGAAGAGACAGGGAAATTTAAACAGACGGAGATAGAAATAAATAAGAATGACCTTGTCTATGGCAGAATATAATGAATACACCAAGGTATGTGTAAATCCGGGGGGGGGGGGGGGGGGAACATGTGTGTTGACCTATTATAAACCCCAGGCCAACAGAGCGGAACTAACAAAGGGAACATTCTTCTTCATTCGTTCGCTTAGAATGTTTCTAGATCTAAAACGTTGTCCTTTGTATGAACTTCCCTGCAATGAGAAAATGAATTAATGAAATTAACAATAATAATACAAGTGAAACAATAATGACTAAGATTATTAATAATAAGTAAATACTTTAGAACACTTTACAACTGCCCGCTGTTTATTGAAAACTTTGTCAAGAACACCACCAACACAAACCAAAATATATTTTATGTAATGTGTTAACAAGTAAACATAACTGATTTAAAAAATGATGCATAAGTGATGTAATTTAGCAGGTGTTGAGAGATGGCCGAGTTAGGACTTGTGTAGTCTGGCGACCCCACGGGTTTTCTTATAGACTGATAATGTGGCCTGCGGTTGTAGGAAGAAGACATTCTTCAGCAGGTGTGTTCACTTGATGACTTAGAACCTGGCGAGGAGTGGGTACAAGTACCAACAGAGTTCTGTACATCCTTTTCAGTGTGCATCCAACTAGACAGGAAATGCATACAAGAACATCCAGCTGCTGCGGAGGCGAAGTACAGGCTCTGATCTTCGAGAATTCTTAGAGGATGAGGCTGTCATTTACACAGATGGGTCGGTTGTGCGAGGAATGAGAGGTTCATGGGCCTTTACGGATCAGGCCGGATGGAGAATTGTGAAGGAGAACTCTGGTGCTGTTGCTTTGACCACAAGTAGCATGACTATGGAAGTCATGGCAGTAAGTAAAGCAATAACATGGCTCGAGACACAGACATTCAATCGGGCATGTGTTCTTAGTGACACAATGAGTATGCTCAGGAGGATAGAGATGGGGTGGGTCCGAAGAGAGTGGCTGCTGTCTTTGGAGCAGTCTCGGCTGGCAAACATTAGTTTCATCTTTGTGTCAGGGCATGCGAGTGTACAAGGGAATTAGCAGGCTGACAAGCTTGCAGGTAAGGCTACTGTGGAGGGCGGACTCGCCATGGAACAGGCAGACATTCTCAGTGTTTACGAGAAGAAAGTCGTTTACGAGAACCAAGCGTTGACTGGGAATCTACAACCATGGTCAGACTGCGAGAACAGCAAGTTAAAAGAGGTGTGGCCAAACAAGAACGCTACGGAGGAAGTCAAAGAAGAGTAATAAACTAACACAGAACTGGTGTCGTGAGCTGCGGTATTTGCTGAGAAGGGGGTCCGAGCACTTATGGACTGAATGGTTCGATGTACAATGAGTATTATATGTCGACGACTAACTAACTAACTAGCGATTGTAGGACAGAATGTATCTCAAATTGCGGCAGCAAGTTAACTAAGATAGGTAGCTGTATATCCTTTACATGACGTCGCAGTCAATCCCAGCATTTTTAGCTGTTTGTGATTTCGCGGCAAATGTACGTTCTGTAGTTTGCGATTGAATTCTGAACGACCGGCACTCATACCATTTTGTGAAAACCAACCTAAGGCAGTCTGCTGCCAAATCGCACTCAGTTATGTTTCGAACGCGGTATGTTTGATTACGAACTGCATCTGTAACCCCTTCCTCACAGAGCCAGTATAAAAGATAAGGCGACAAGTATACTGTATTCTAGAAAACTAATCGTGTACATGCATACAGAAAATAGCAATTATACATCTACAACCACGTTTGTGTCGAGAAAAAGATTTCATAGTGACGGGGATTACATTGGGGATAACATTGCTCCACACTGGAGCAGTATCAGAAAGCATCTATTATGTATTTTAGCCACAGGATGCTACATCCATTCACTTCGTATCGTATGCAATTCTTTAGTATGCCCCTGACGAGATGCAGGGAAATATGCCAGACAATAAATCGTGCAGCCTATTGTTTGTTGCTTCTCAGTGAATATTCTTGCATAAGGGTTATCGTCACCACCACCACCACCACCACCATCATCATCATCATCATCATCATCATCATCATCATTACCGGCATCACCTTTCTGTATCAAGAGCTGCGCTATAATGAGAAAGTATCTCCCCCGATCACCTGTCTCACATCAAGCCTGTGTTCGTGTACAGATCATGCCATGTGGTCAAGTTATCTGGACATTATTTTCTAATCCAACTTTTGTCTTACCAAGTTTGCCAATTGTCACCGTGCTTTGCCTATTATTTCTTCTCATTACATGACCACACATTCTTGACCGCTAACATTTGACTTCTCCAATCAGTTTTCGGTTTACTGAAAGAGTGTCTCACTTATTTTCCCGTGACAGTCGGACATCGCACACAGCAGGCTGTAAGGACAATGTCCTGGTAAATCTTTGTTTTTCCAAATCCCCTTTACAGGGCATAGCTGTCAACATCAGCATTTTACTGCTGTTGTTGATGTCTTGGCAAGTTCAGTAGTTTGCCATTGCCTTCTGAACGACCGGCTCCCATACCAACTCGTTAAAACCCAGCACAACACGCTCTGCTGTAAAATCTGTCGCAGCTGTATTTCGAACGAGGGTAAACGGGCTTAGAATCGCGTGCGTAAAACCTTAGCCACGGATCCCGGCGGTAAATCTTTTAGGAAATAATAAATTAACAACGAGTAGAGGGGTTCGTTATATTGAATGCAATAAGTCTGCAAGGAGTAGTACCCACAAGTGCCTCTAGAGGTTGAACACACTGACCTCAGATAGAGGAAGGCGGAGGAGGGGATGGGAAGGCGGAGGCGGAGGAGGATTTGCAAAATAAACTTGAATCCTGAAGTAGGTCGACGAATGTATTGTGTTCCATATTTCTAGCCTGCCTGTGCGTTCGTCCGTCCATCCGTCTGTACGTACGTATGTGTGTGGGTGGATGGGTAGGTAGGTAGGTAGGGAGAGAGAGAGGGAGGGAGGAATGGAACGAGGAAGGGACGGAAGGAGGGAAGGATGCATAGATGGATGAATGGATGAGTGTATGTGTATGTGTGTGGATGTATGTAAGTTTGTATGTGTGTGTGTTTTTTTTAATTTCGGGTGTATATATACTCTTATCGCCGGTCTTCCTTGCCGAGGGGTTAGCAGCTTTCTCCGTAACCCCGAGTACTCTCGTGGTTGACATGAGCGTATGAGAATTGGAAGCGGTTCGAGTCGCGCCAGTGGCTTATGAGAGTATGGAGCCGGCCACTCAGAAAGCAATGGCAAACTACTGGGCGTAATCTTGCAAAGAAATCAACAATCAGCTGAAAGATGCTGATGTTGACAGCGATGTCCTGTAAAGGATATGCAAAAAAAAAACAAACTCTTATCAACACACAGAAACTATGCGTTTCTGCAGTAATATGTCTGTGTCTGTGTGTGTGTGTGTGCGCAGTTATGAATAAATAATAGCAAGACCGAATGAAACCAATAAACGATGGTTCAGAAGAACACGCCTATGAATTATTAATATTAATTATTAATAGTTGTATCATCATCACTATCACCATCATCATCTATAATCATTATCATTACTTTCATCATAATCATCTTAAACACCATCAGTGTTATCTTTATCGTCACCAGCATCGTGGTGGTATCTACTATTGTCTACACGCGGAGTTTTGCTTTGATTTATACGTGAATGATTAAGGTTACTACAAAATATATTCTAGTTATTATTGTTATTATTATTATTATTATTATTATTATTATTATTATTATTATTATTATTATTATTAATTTTCAAGTATGTTTTATCTATTTTGCTGCCATATTTTTGCAGCACACGTCAACATGTTTTAAGAGTTTAAAATGAAGACACTCACTTCAATAACTTCAATTGACAATAACAATAATTATAATAATTGCGGCCTGGTTGCCCTCAACCGTGACATATTTCAGCAGCCTTCCCCCAGGCAAGAATATGAGGATGTTGTTAACATTGATGACAACATGTGGAGTTTGTTAAAATATATTGTTACAGAAGTTGCGGTAATCGGGGGATGTGAGGCTGGTCGTGGTTCTATATAAAAGATTTGTTTCACGATTTTCTTTATAGATGGGCAGGTATGTGTGTTATTGCATGTTCATCGTCCGGGTGATGTTGCCTGTTTATCGTTAATGTGTTGTTAAGTGGTTACCGTTAGTACATTGTTAAGCGTTTTTTGTGAGTTTCTTGTTGCCTCTTCATTGTCCGTTTGATTACGCGCAGCTATCATCCGTGTGTTCTTGTGTTTATGATCAGCATTGATGAATATTACCAGATGTGAGCTTATTCCAAATTGTTATCTTCACAGACAATTAACAACCTTTCTTTATGTCATATTTCATTATTACTAGTCTAAATTTACAATATATAAACTACTACAAATGCGAAATATTAACTTTATTTCAATTGTCCGGCAAAATGGACATCGCCATGAATAGATCCGCATTGGCTTTGGCAAAGGGCAATACATTACTAACGATATCGTAAGTAGGTGTTTATAACACAAAAATTGAGTTTGTGAGCGTGGATGTCTAGTAAAGACCATCGCACTAATTTTGTAAGACTAAACTGAAGGACAGTGACAAACAATTATGTATTAGGGTACGACATGTTTCAGAAACGTTAAGTTAGTATTGTAATTAAATAACATAACATGACACATATCAGCCTAATTCTAAACAAATGAAACGGGTGTGATTTTGTTGTTTTACTTAACAATATCTTAAATTGATACTTTTATTTCATGTTTATATGCAGAATCAGTTGTACAGTTTATCTTTATACACGAGATATATTTACAGTACATGAATTCATACTAAAGTTTTCAATATTTACCTACGATGATACCAGGGTCGTCATCATCATCATCATCATCATCATCATCATCATCATCATCATCATCATCATCATCATCATCATCATCATCATCATCACCATCATCATCATCATCATCATCATCATCATCATCATCATCATCATCATCATCATCATCATCATCATCATCATCATCATCATCATCATCATCATCATCATCGTCATCATCATCATCATCATCATCATCATCATCATCATCATCATCGTCATCATCATCATCACCATCATCATCATCATCATCATCATCATCATCTTCATCATCATCATCATTATCTTCATCATCATCATCATCATCATCGTCATCATCGTTATCATCATCTTCCACTTTTGACGTCAAGCGGAGTGGGGAGAAATAATTGGCGCTTTAGCTACCGATGGGAGGCACTGGATAGTGTCATTCTGTGTCATTACACCGCACTGGATTTTGTTATAAACGACATAAGGTGTCCAGTGCAAACATCAAAACAAAACAACCAGAGGGTGTTCTAGGAAGGCTTGTGAAGCTCAGGTAACAGCTCAGAGGTTCATGAAGTCTCCGAAACAGGAGAATAGCGTTGACCAGTTTCTTATGCTTCAAGTATAGACTGGATTTTGGCTATCAGTAAAGTCTGAGTTTTGACTTTAATGATAGTCTGAGTTTTAGCTTTCAGTACAGCCTGAGTTTTGTTCATCAGTATAGTATGAGTTTTATCTTTCAGTATAGTTTGAGTTTTGAGCCTTGGCTTTCAGTACAGTCTGAATTTCACAGACACACACGCGCACACACTGTTACAACAGCTGGTTTCAATTCCCATCAGTTGTTTCATTAAACGGCAAGTTTTAGTTTCTTCTAGAACAGAGGTTCCCAAACCACGGCCCTCGGGCCATTTATGGCTCGCCACCTGTCAGAAAATGGCACGCGAGGCCTCGAGTAGATATTTTGCATTATGATCGTTATAAAAAAAAACAAAAAAAACATGCAACTTTGCAGACTCCCGACAGTAACCTAGGTGCGCTTATGAATTTTGGACACGAGAAATTTGTGCCCAGACATTGATAAACTGGCATCTGAAGAGAAGTTACAATTGTAAATTAATTAAATTAATAGCGATTTTCGAAATTGATTAAAAATTTAAGTTAAGAAATATAATAATGATATTGCACGACTTTTATAATTTCCCTATGAAATAGAGTCAGTAAGGTTGATTGTTATACAACGTATTTTAGGATCAAATCACCCAGTGCTTGTCTTATTGATACTGTTTAGGATCCGACCACCAGCAATACACATGACATAGGTAGGCACAGGGAAGCAAGATTATTTGGAGAGAGAGAGAGAGAGAGAGAGAGAGAGAGAGAGAGAGAGAGAGAGAGAGAGAGAGAGAGAGAGAGAGAGAGAGGAATAGTGCCTGCGACATACCACATGAGGTATGCGTAATAGGTCGGTCTACAAATACGAGGCTTCACTCATACTGTTATATACTGTCCTATATAACCCCATGATGAAGGCGAATCGCCGCAACGTCCTGTATGTGTCGTAAATTTATTATGTAAAGCTGCACTACTTTGTGTCATTTTATATTGTTTACATTTTCACAGCTTTACCGCAGTTCCACCAAATTTTAGCCTAGAATATAGAAAGAAAACTAGCCACTCCACTTCACTATACCGTAGCCTGGATTGTAGGAAAGCCTAGCAATTGCCTCTCCCCCCCCCCCCCCCCCCCCCCCACCCCACCCCCAATAAACAGTAGATGTCATTAGGCTAGCATTACCTTTGACCTTCACTGGAGATGCAACATTCACTGACTGTTTGATGTAAAACAAACATGCACTCAAGACAGCCCCACGTCGCTAACCTTATTCGTTCTGTCTGTTATTTCATGGAAATTAGGAAGACGGGGACTATGATCTTGTCACACAACATCTCTTGGAGACCCAGGTACTTGACTCTGAACACAAGGTAAGTACTTAAGAGACGTTTATACTACACCTGCATAAGTGTGAATTTTGCTCTTTGTTACTGTTATTTGCTTGTGTTTCTTTCACGAAGTAAATCATGAGGAAATTCTTATACAGGTGGATCGGTACAACTTTTTTTGCGTTTGCTATTAACTCAAACGTAGTGCTACTGCTTCTAACACAGTGGTTCTCAACCTCCCCCCCCCCCCCCTTTTCACTATATTTTCAGAACGTCATCCCCCCTCTCTTTTCGTATTTCCTACCTAAAATTTTGGCCCGTACCCACTTCACCATATTTTCACAACGTCATCTCCCCCCTTTTCGTATTTCCTACCTAAAATGCCCTCTCCCGCTCCTGCCCCTACACAGTATACGTAATAATGGAAGCACATACCAAAACAAGTCTAGACGTCCACATAAAACTTGATTTGTGGGTCTACTTACTTTATAAAATGAATTTTAGAAGGGTGAGCCGTACAGAACCGTAAAGTATGAAGGGAAAAACAATATCAAGTAATCGGTTCTTGTATTAACGCGATCTTGAAATAATCTTCATCCCCCCCCCCTGGAAACCCTAAAATTGCCCACGAGGGTGGGGGGAGTTCCCCACCGGTTGAGAACCACTGTTCTAACACATTGATCTGATGTTTGCGCGTGGTGTAGCTTTCCCTATTAGCAGTGTCCCTCGCCATCAGGCGCACCTACTCCGACTTCAGATGTACATTTACGTCCCCAAATCAAGGACGAGTAGTCAACATTATAGTTCAACTTATCGGTGTAGGTGTTCAATCCGCGAACACGGCATCAGTACACTGAAAGTTTAAGAGCGAGCGCTCTTATAAATTCGTAAGATGTGTCGAAAGATGTCGTGTAGAGATTACATTACAACAGGAACCACCGTGTATAAGGTAGCCCTTTGCACGATGTCATGTAGAGATGACAACAGGAATTACCTTGTCAGAAGTAGCCTTTTGCAAGGTGTCGTATAGAGATTACAACATGAATCACCATGTCTAAGGTAGCCTTTTGCATGATGTCGTGTAGAGATTACAACAGGAATGACCTTATCTGAAGTAGCCTTTTGCAAGATGTCGTGTAGAGATTACAACAGGAATCACCATGTCTAAGGTAGCCTTTTGCAAGATGTCGTGTAGAGATTACAACATGAATTACAATATTTAAGGAAACCTTTTGCGAGAAGTAAATCAAATCAAATCAAATCAAATCAACTTTATTAGGGTCACAAATTGGGCGCGCAGGCCCGTCTTACATTCGGCCCTTCCAATCACTCGTCTTTCGTTCATCAAGAGCATTATACATTTGCATAGGAAGAAAAATAAACATTGTGAAATGAATGTTGTAAACATAAACAAGGCTAATTACCATGGTATGAAGCCCATCTCCCACCTATCCATACATCACCCCACCCACACAACACCCCCACCTACCCACACACATGCGCACCAAGGGACACATACACACCCCCACCTACCGACACACACGCACACCAAGGGACACATACATACCCCACCAACCGACCCATCCCCCCATCCCACCACACACTGCCCTCACCTGATCCCCCAACCAAAACACACTCGCCACCCACAAACATTCCCCCACCAACCCACACATCCCACGCCCATCCACATTCTACCCCACACATCCTCTCCCCACCCACACCTCAAACCACCCTTCCCCCAGCCACATCTCCATCGACAACATATTCCCCACCCACACACACAATCCCCCACCAACCCATACATCGCACATCCACTCACACATCCCCAAACCATACACACACATCCCCACCAACTGACATGTCCCTACCCCCCCCCCCCACACACACACATCTCCCTAACCACCCATACATCCCCAATCCACTCACACACACACCACCACCCACACATACAACTTCCACCCACCCACACATGCCTTAACCTAATCCCCCACCACACAATCCCCCACCCGCACATCACATACACCTCCTACCACGCACTATTCCCAACCCACGCACCACACACACACATATCCCTCACCAACACATCCCCACTTACACACCACACACATATCCCCCACCCAGATACCACAAAATAATCCCACCCACACCCACACAGATACCCTTACCCATCCACCCCACATACCCCCACTCACACACCACAAAAATCCCCCACCCACACACATACTCACCACACAATATCACAACAACACACACACCTCTCCCCACCCACACACGCATTCCCTACCCGTCCACCAACACACACTCACTCACACATCCTCCACTACGCACCCACACACCCCCACCAACCCACTCCCAACCAAACATCTCTCGATCACAATACCCCTACCCCCACACACATCCTCCACCCACTCACACATCCCACCCCGACACATACAACTCCCTCACCCACCTACACATCCCTAAGCCACTCACACACCCCCACCCACACATTCCCCATCCACATACACACATCTCCCACACACACTCCCCCACATACTTCCCCCAACCACCACAATCCCCTGCTCACCCACACATATACCCCACCCATACGCACATTCCCCACACCCATCACACACATCCCCTACACCACACACTATCCTCCACCCATACCACCACAAACATACCCTCCACCCACACATCATTCACACATCCCCCACCAACACACCGCACACATATCTCAAACCCACACACCATACACTTCTCCCCATCCGCCCTTCCATCCCAAATCCACCCAACACAATCCCCTACCCACACAACCCCGCCTCCCACACATACTTCCTCAAACCATCCACACATCTCCACCCACATAAACACACATCCCCTGCATCCGTCCCATACACATATCCTCCACCCATACACACATCCCCCACACCCATTCCAACACCCGTACTTTCACCCCCACACATCCATCCACACATCCCACCAACACCCACAAATACCACTACCCACCAAAACCCACACACCCCAACCCATCCAAATGCATACCCCCACCCACACACCCCCCACCCACACATATCCCCACACTCACACACATCCTCCACATACACTCACACTTCCTCACATCTAGACACATACAAAATGTCTCACGTTAGTATTGAAACTAGTATGAACAAACTCCCACACTTTACTCACACACATACACTGACACTTGTCATGAGCAGTCTCATAAAAATGTTAAACATGGAGAAAAATGTGTACATAAAATGTATGTGACGTAAAAATAGTGATGCTCTCTCTCTCTCTCTCTCTCTCTCTCTCTCTCTCTCTCTCTCTCTCTCTCTCTCTCACACACACACACACACACATTCACTCTCACGCTCACACATTCACTCTTCCGCTCATTCATTCACTCTCACGCATTCACTCTCCCGCTCATTCACTCTCACGCTCACTCATTCACTCTCCCGCTCACTCATTCACTTTCCCGTTCACTCATTCACTCTCCCGCTCACTCATTCACTCTCCCGCTCACTCATTCACTCTCACGCTCACTCGTTCTGTCTCTCATTCACACTCACTGACTCACTCACTCAAACTATAGTAATGAACATGAGTTTATATTATGCATGATAAAATCAAATGGTATTTAACTGATAATATGACAGATGAGAATACACAAACATATGGATTCGCGTGTTACATAACATGCGTGTTACATGACATGCATCTTCTCAGCTCTCTCTCTCTCTCTCTCTCTCTCTCTCTCTCTCTCTCTCTCTCTCTCTCTCTCTATCTCTGTATTCTTTCATATACACACACTCACACGCATGCGCGCGCTCACACACACACACACACACTAACACATCAACTCTCCCACTGTCTCACTCTCTAACACACAATCCTTCACACACCACTCACTCTCTCAATCACACTCTCTCACACATACACATACACATGAACGCATGCACGCACGCATACACTCCCTCACTCACTCTCACACATACACGTACGAATGCATGCACTGACACATTCCCCCACCATTTCTCGCTCAATAACTCTCTCCACACACACGCATGCACGTGCGCACACACGCATTCACTCTCTCCCTCTCACTGACACCCACTTTCTCTCTCTTTCTCTCTCTCTCTCTCTCTCTCTCTCTCTCTCTCTCTCTCTCTCTCTCTCTCTCTCTCTCTCTCGCTCCCACACGCACACACATATATAGTGAACAATTATAGTTAAACAATTATAATGAACAATTATACTGAACAATTATACCAGTAAATGAATTATGGTGGCATATAGTCGGTATGGATTAAGTATTGAAAGAGTTTTCGGTTAAATGTGTAGGGACTCATTGGAGTTTTCAGATCTGGAGGCAGATCATTCCATAAGTGAGCACCAGAATAGGCGAAACATGTTTTGTATAGGTCCAATCTAGGCTTTGAGAATGTAACAAATTTAGGCGCTTGCTGTTCATTGCATTAGATTGAATCAGCGGCAGAAGATACTCTGGGGTATTTTGAGATATAAATTTATTCACTAATTTGGCTTTGTTGAAAAGGAAGCGCTTTTGTAGTGGTAGAAGTCTTAGATGACTGTACACATTATTACTTTCAACGTGCTTTATGTCAGAAACCAGACGAACAGCGCGGTTTTGTAGAGAACATAGTCGTTTTAAATTAGATTTAGGGCAACCATCCCAAACTGTGGAACAGTAATCGAGATGTGATTGGATATAGCATGTATAGAATATTTTTCGTGTGCTTTCGTCCAGGAAGTGCTGAATTTTAGCAAGTTGGTAAACTTTTTGTGCTATTTTCTTGGTAAGAGCGTGAACATGAGAGCTCCAGTTCAAATGGCTGTCTATTAAAAGCCCTAGTGTTTTATGTTCAGTCACATTAACTATAGGTAACGTGCCCATGCGGAGTTCGAGCGGTGATCCAGTTATGGCTAGTGTCTGTAGTTTTTGTCTGGTCGTTATTAGCATGGATTTGGTTTTGTCGATGTTAATTTGCATGCGGTTTTCATTGCTCCATCTAGTAAGATTATCAAGTTCCTTTTGTAAAGAATTCTCTAATTCACTACGGTTTTCTTGACTAGTATATATAGTACAGTCGTCTGCGAATAGATCACAAGTTGTATTGATATATAAAGGAAGATCATTAATATAAACTGCAAAAAGCAGCGGACCTAGTATTGAGCCCTGAGGCACACCAATATTAAGCTGTGTGGGTCTTGATAGACAGTTGTTGAAGGACACGACTTGTTGCCTGTCGGATAGAAATGACGTAATTATGTTCACCATGTTGGTGCTTGTCTTCATTTGCTTTAGTTTTCTAATTAAAATATCGTGATCTACCATATCAAAAGCTTTTTTAAAGTCTACAAACACCGCTCCACAAATTCTACCGTTGTTGATGTTTAAGTGCCAGTTATCGGTCATTTTTGTTAGAGCACTATGGCAAGAATATTTAGGTCGAAACCCAGATTGACTGTTAATTATTAGATCATTGTTAATTAAATGGTGTAACGTTATTTTATGAATGTGTTTTTCTAGTGGTTTTGATAGCGACGATAGTAAGGAAATAGGTCTATAATTACCCAAAACGCTATTATCGTTTGAGCCATTTTTAATAAGCGGAAACACTTTAGCAATTTTAAATGCAGATGGAAAGTAGTTTTTGGCCAGGCACTGGTTATATATGAACGTTAAGGACTCGCTAATGACTGGTGCAGCACAACGAAGAATTCTATTACTGATACCATCTAGGCCGTGTGAGTTTGTTGATTTGAGGTTCAAGAGATATTTATAAACGTCTGCAACAGACATTAAAGGAATCTCAGCGGGAATATTTCTGGCGCACTTCTCCTCACAGAATGATGCCAGTGAACTTAAATTACACGATGAGTCTGGTATTGAAGACTTTAGATTCTCTATTTCTGATTGAAAGAACCAACTGAATTCATCGCATGTTATAGAATTTGGTATTGCTGATTCTGTAGGGCGTTTCTTATTGGTTAGCAAGTTAATAGCCTTCCATATATTTGTACTGTTTGAATTATCTACAATCAAATTTTTAAAATGATCTTTTTTATCCTACGAATTTCATATTTAACTTTATTCCTTAGTCTGCGGTAATTGATGAAGTCTTTATTTTTGTGTGCTGTATCTCGCTCTCTCATGATTTCCAGCACTTCTCTAGTGACCCATGGGGATTTATGTTGATTTTTGACTCGACCTTCTTTGATTGGCACGTGTTTATCGAACACATTGTAGACTGTCTTCGTCCAGAAAGCTAATGCATCGTCCGGGTCAGGAAGTTGGTAGTGTAGAGATGACAACAGGAATTACCTGTTTGAGGTAACCTTTTGAAAGATATCGATCGTGTAGAAATTACAACATGAATCACCATGTCTAAGGTAGCCTTTTGCAAAATGGAACACATATTCATCAATAGAAAAAGTTGAGAAAAAAGTCTGAAAGTGCCTTACAGAACCTATGACGTTGTATGCGCGCAAAACATGGACAATACACAGGCATGTTTAGAAACATATAATGCCAATGGAAATGTTGTATCCGATGAAAATACAAACAATACCCTGGATTGGCAGAATGAAGGGATGTTTTCAAGCCCTTCGAGAAACAAATGAAAACCGTGAATGTATTAGAGATATTACACATCGTCAATAATTTTAGGCACGTTATACGGAGAAGTAAACTTGAAAACTAAGTGAAAATGGTGAAATTGATAGGTACATAGCAAGACGGACGATGAAGAGATAAATACACGGATGTCTGGTGTACGACATACTCAATACACGACTACAGGCCTGGTCTAAGACTCTGGTGATCGTGTCAGATGGCGAATCTACGCTGACGAGCGTGGCGTATTATGAAGATTCTTATGTTCAGAAGTTGTGCAGAGTCAGTAATGTAGAATTTCCCAGAAGTTGAACAAAATCAACAAAACACTGTATACAACATCTCTAAGTGTTATGGGCATATTTAACTCTAGTTCTGCAGTGGTATTTTGACTACTGAGATCATATTTTGTTGAACGAGGAGTGTTGACATAGTGACTAGTGCAAACCAATGCCGGACACATAGTCATAGGTTCACCCCCCCCCCCTCCACTCTCCTGATGAGCCCTTTATTGAACATATAGATATCGAGTCCATATGACAGTCCCAACCAAGCGAGGCTACGGCGATACCCATTTAGGCCGTTTATTTGCAACTGTGTGAGTAGTCGAATCATAACGTTTTGTTGCCATGAAAGAGTGATGTCGCTTTCCCTTTCGCAGATGAGCCTGCTGTTTAACCTGTTTCAAAAGACGGAACCCAGCAAGCCTGGAGTTGGCGGAGGGAGGAGGTTGTGGCCCCCGTTCATGGTTATATCCGAGCTTAGGAGTAGTGTATACAGTTAGAAGATGATGAGTGCATACGCCCACCAGGTGACAGAATTCACAATAATCACAATGTTGGGAGACGCTGGTGATCTTGTGCGACGGCAAACCACGATAGTTCACGCTTATCAGCATGGCACATGATGACAATGAGGAGGGATCTGTGGACGACCCAATCTATACGAGTACCAGACAATATTCTGGAACGGTGTGGTATGTTAAGTTGAGATGGGTAGATATCCCAAAATCGTTGTTGCAAACTACTAATTGAAAACCAGACATGGCTCTCAAGATTCTCTACCATTGGATCAGACATATGTGGTAGGATCCCACTAAGGTATAAGGTAAGGTGTCCCAGTAGAAGACGAGTAGTATGCCTGCCACACATCTCTCCTGATCTGCTTCCCCCAGATAGCGATGTCACATTATCACTTTACTACTCAACACAGTTACAAATACATAACTCTGCCAAATAATTCACTAACTCCCTGAAAAAGTTAACAGATTATATTGTAGACTTGAGGTGATATGCACAATCCATCCATCCATTATGTGCCATGCAGATACGCGTGGGCGGTCATGTTTTGCCATCTCACTCGATCCCCAGAGTCGTGGATTAGCTCTGTGTTCCTGATTCGATCATGCCACGTGACCAAGCCATCCAGGTATTTAATTCTCAGTCTTCCCCTTGGTCTCTTCCCTTCGATCTTGCCAGTTATCACCAAGTTCTCCAAGTCATTTCTTTTCATAACATGCCCAAAAAATTTTGACTGTCTACGTCTAATGTCTCTAATCAGTTTACGATCTTCATTTGTTTCTTGACGGACTTATTCGATGCATTTTCTGTCTGTCCATGGTATTAATTGCATTTTCCTCAGAAACCACATTTCCACAGCCATCAGCTGTTTTTCAGCTTGACTGCTTATTGTCCACGCTTCACATCCATACAAAAATATAGATTCTATGTAGCACTTCAACAACTTTTTCTCGTTTCAATTGATATATTTTTATTGGTCAGTATGTTTTTCATCTTGCAAAAGGCTACCTTCGCCATAGCAATTCGTGTTCCAATCTCTTCAAGGCATCTCCCATCAGATGCTATGACTGTTCCGAGATAACTGTACAGATTAACTTATTTAAGAATATGCCCATTTACTCGTATATCACATTGTGGTATTTCCTTCTTTCCAGTGACGACCATAATCAGTGTCTTCTTACTATTAAATTCTAACCCTAGTTGCTCACTGTGTGCAACAACCACATTTACTAAATGTCGCAGGTCCTGTTCATTGTCTGCAATCAAGACTGTATCATCTGCATATCTAATGTTTTTGATGTATCGCCCCCCAATGTTGATTCCTTCCATATCTTCTATATTTCTGACATTATTTTCACTGTACAGGGAAAATAGATCTGGAGACATTACACATCCCTGTCTCACAAGTCTTTTAATTGGTTGATATTGACCTACATCTTTATCAATTCTGATGGTAGATTGTTGTTTCCAATATATGTTTTTGTACAAATCTAAGCTCTTTCCCATCAATGTGTAGATCTTCAAGCATCCTTATCATGTCGACATGTCTCACTTTATCGAAATCCTTTGTGTGGTCAATAAAGCAAAATTATACATCTTTCTTTACTTCTATAGAACGTTCAATTACTGTTCTCAGTATATACACAGCATTTACCCTTGCCTTCTACAACCCACATTGTTCTTCTCCTATTTCGGGTTGTATTTTCTTCCTAACTCTTTGCATGATAATTCTCAGCAAAAT
The DNA here is from genome assembly GCA_014155875.1 of Cepaea nemoralis. Classification (NCBI taxonomy): domain Eukaryota; kingdom Metazoa; phylum Mollusca; class Gastropoda; order Stylommatophora; family Helicidae; genus Cepaea; species Cepaea nemoralis. The sequence goes on along the minus strand of JACEFZ010002517.1, from coordinate 112,077 downwards.
CTTCGTGTTGTGGCTCATTATACTAATTGTTCGAAGTTGATCACATTCCAATACAGTTACATAATTCAGGAGGTATATCTCAGTATGATATATTGCGTTCAGCAGTCTGGTGACTTGGTTTATTGCATATTCTTCTAAGGCATTGATCATTTCTACTGTGATGTTATCTGTATGCACAATTGGCATCACAATTACTTAATACTACTAATAATTGGACATAAAATGTAAATAATGTCATTGTCTAACATAACCCACTGCCGGGTATTGCCTTTAGCTTAACCGAATATATTTGATCGTCTTTGTTTCTTTAGCTAAAGATAGGATATTCTTGCTAGTCCCTTTTCTGAGTCAACATTGTTGGTGAGTTTAGATTAGCGGGTTTATACCCAGCTTTTGTTCTGGGTGGTACAATTTCTCTCTGAGTGGTCAAAGGCTGATTCTTGGTCGTCACTCTTCACTGCATTAGGAAGGTGAGATCCATACTTTTAACCACGTATGTACCCCGGTTAAGTACAACCCATTCAGACCAACAAACCACCATCTCTGATTTCCAGACGAGCACAAGTTAATCTGAAACGAATTACATCACAAAACCACTCTGGCTCAAAACTAAATTGTAAGTGACATCGGATGTTTAAGTCTCTAAGTTATATCGAATTAAAATATTCTCTCCCACGTCGCTAATTGCATTCCGCCTAACATCCATGGGTAAGGCAAACATCCTCGGACATTTTCTTCAGGCGTAGTCTGTTGTTTATTATTAACCTGTCTGCCCAATTAGTAAATTCTCGAGTGGTGTTTCCTTTGTAATGATATAACAAGGAAATTCTCATTCACATAATGTAAAACAAACGTTGCGGGGAATTTGTGTCATCATGTCATTCTGAGAAAAGTAATTGCAGCGTTTCTAAACCTGTCTATAGGAAATGAAACTTGTAATCAAGCCGTATTTTGAAAAGTCATTTTGATGTTGCAATGAAATGTTACAGACGGAAAACCGCCGGCATGATACTGGCTACACTATCAAACCAGCACCTTTTGGTCAAGAACATGCGGGCTGGGCACCATATCTGCAATGGTATAGCTATGTTATTTATGATTACCTGTCGTTTGGTGGACATAGGTATGCATGGAAGGTTCAGTATTTCGTCTATGTTGTAACAATTCTTCTTTCATCTCATATTATTATTGTCCAGTTCTGAATACATCCTAAATTGTAACAATTGTTCTTGGATTCCCAGATGACTGTCCTGCCGATCCTGGATTCGACTTTCGTGGCCTCAGACAATGGAATACAGTTAAAACAGTTTGCAAAACGCGATAATGACAATGTTAAAAATGACGTGGAAATAGCCAACTTATGCTTAGAGAACATCGAAGACGATGCCTATGACAGAGGACCATGTGCGCGACTGATGGAAGTCTTAGGAACATGTGCTGGTAGACTCAGTGCCTGGGCGACACCATTTGTTCTGAGGTGGTACAAGGTGGGGTTGCTTCTGCTGTATGCGGCCTACTTCTCATATTGTATGTACTACAGGTACGGTTTATACCATTTTTATTATATTTTTTTTTCGGTGTGTGTGTGGTAAAGTTTGTAATATGTTTTCTTGGGAAAGTTATTTCTAAAATTATCGTTCTAATCTTTTCACGGCATCTCCCATCATTTGTTATGACTGTGCCGAGATAACTGTATCGATTAACTTAAGCCCATTTACTCATATATCACATTGAGGTATTTCCTTCTTCCCAGTGACGACCATAATCTGTGTCTTCTTAATATTCATTTATAACCCTAGTTGTTCACTGTGTGCAACAACCGCATCTACTAAATTGTGCAGGTCCCGTTCATTGTTTGCAATCAAGACTGAATCATCTGCATATCTAATGTTACTGATGTATAATACCTAAATGTTGATTCCTTCCATATCTTCTATATTTCTGAAAATATTTTAACTGTACAGGGAAAACAGATCTGGAGACATTACACACCTCTTTTAATAGACCTACATCGTTATCAATTCTGATGGCAGCTTGTTGTTTCCAATATATGTTTTATTTACAAGTCTAAGGTCTTTTCGATCAATTTGTAGATCTTCAAGCATCCTTATCATGTCGACATACCTCACTAAATCGAAAGCTTTGTATAGTTAATACAGCAAAGATAGAGATCTTTGTTTACTTCCATAGAGCATTCAATTACTGTTCTCAGAATATACACAGCATTTACTGTGCCCTTGCCTTCTACAAACCCACATTGTTCTTCTCCTATTTCAGGTTGTATTTTCTCCCTAACTCTTTGCACGGTAATTCTGAGCAGAATCTTTGTGATGTGGCTCATTATACTAATTGTTCAGTGTTGATCGCATTCCAAGGTTCCTGACTTCTTCGGGATTGCAATAAATATAGAATTACATAATTCAGGAGGTATATCTCCAGTATCGTATATTGCGTTCAGCTGTCTGGTGATTTGGTTTATTCTATATTTTTCTATGGCATTGATAATTTCTATTGTGATGTTATCTGTACCCTGGGTCTTGCTAGTTTTCATATGGTTAAGAGCATTCTGAACTTCCATCTTCAAAATTGATGGTCCTTCATTATTATTCCGATGATTATATTGTTCTTCTCTTGTATCATCATGACGGTCGTTCACATAATCTGACCATGCACGTAAATTCTGATCTTTTTCTATTATGATTTTCAAAACAATGTTTTCCCGTGATGAATTTGAATAACGAAGACACAAACAATAGATTGCACGATTTATTGCCTGGCATATTTCGCTGCATCTCGTCAGGTACATACTGCAGAAATGTAGTATGTACAGTTTCTGCAGTATGTACCTGACGAGATGCAGCGAAATATGCCAGGCAATAAATCGTGCAATCTATTGTTTGTGTCTTCGTTATTCAAATATTATGATTTTGCCATCTTTGGTTTTTAGGCAACCCGTTGATGTGTTTGTTCTTTTGTTAGTGATGTCATTAATTCTTTTGTGCATTAATTTGGTATTCTAGGTTTTGTGTTGGTTTTCAATTTCCTTGCAATTTTCCTCAAGCTATGTTTCTTTTGCCTCTTTGCATTGCTTCCGAATTTTCCTGTGAATGTCTACATATTTTTCCTTGTTATTTTTGTTATTTCTTCTTACTTCCATGAGCTTTAAGATGTCTTCCGTCATCCATTTCTTGAATCAAATTATCTTTATTTTGTTAGATACTTGTTTCTGCAGCTTGGTTGACTGATTTCTTTAATATTTCCCATTGGTCACTGACGTCTTGAAATAATATTTCCATATCGGACAATGCATCGAATCTGTTCTTTACCTCTACGTTAAATTTATCTTTCATTTCCTCACCTGTAGATCAAATTTTGTATTTCTTGGTGAATATTTGACTTTCTTTTATTTTATATGTAAATTGCTTAAGATAAATTTATGGTCGCTGTAGCAGTCTGCGCTTGGTATAGTTTTTGCGACTTTTAAGGCATTTCGAAATCTTCTGTAGATGAGAATGTAATCAATCTCATTTCTGATCTTATGGTCAGGACTCCTCCTTGTCCATAATCTCCTTGGGTGCTGCTTATACCAGGTGTTTCCAATAATCAAATCACGCACTTTTTCCCACTGTACAAGACTACACCCTCTTTTATTCTGTTCCCCTAGTCCATACTTGCCTTCTATGCATCCGTCCTGTTGATTTCCAATTTTGGCATTCAAGTCACCCATTATGCTATTTACTTAAGAATTCTTGCATTTCTTGAAAGCTTTCTCTAAATAATTATAAAATTCATCAATGCTGTCATCACTACTGTCTGCTGTTGGTGCATAAACTTGTATGACGTTGAAATAAAAATGTCTTACCCTCAACTTCACCATTAACACTCTGTCTGATACAGTCCAATATCCGTTGATAGATTATGCTCTCTCTATGTCCATTACAATTGATACTCTTCGTTGTTGTTTCTCTCCACCAGAATAGATTATTCTATATTCCTCAGATGTTATAATGCCCATTCCTGTCCATCTGGTCTCACATATATCTAACAGGTTAATATTTAATCTTCTCATTTCATTCTAAATGTTATCAAATTCTCCATCCCACTCATAGTTCTTAGATTCCAAGTTCCTGCTTTCAATGTTGATATTCTTTTGCACCCAGTCGCCTGATGACGGTCTGGAGTCACCTGGTGCACATGACTACCCCTACCGGGCGAGGCTGCTCCTATGGAGTACCCATTTACACCGTTTCTCTGATTATCGATAAGACATGATATTCTTGGCATCTGTAAAGAAGGTAGTTTGCCATTGCTTTCCTTCCTAGAAGTGACCATACTGGTCGATGACCGCAGCCATTGTCTAACCAAAACAGAGATCCTCTGCCTACCGTCGTGAAGCTGGAGACCATAACCTACAACTATCTGTTGGCTGCTCTTCAACTTCATCCACAACCTGCACCCATGGCTTCACGTAACCCTGATCGGGGGGCTAAACGGGCACCCCGCCTTGCACAAGAGTGCCCCGTAGGCTAGCGGAAGGAAGGAGGCACCTTACCTTTCCTTTGATAGGGAATACCCATACCTCGCCACCCGTATCTATCATCTGCCTTATCTGACACTGAAAAAAAAAAAACACGCGTTAATGTATATATTAAGAATCCGAGCACCATTTACGTGTGCGAATAAATACATGGACTGAGTAAATCTGTAATAAACTATAAGCAAATGTTAGTTTTATGAAGTCAAGGAATAAGTAAACTTGTAATAAACTATAAGGAAATGTTAGTTTTATGAAGTCAAGGAATAAGTAAACCTGTAATAAACTATAAGCAAATGTTAGTTTTATGAAGTCAAGGACTAAGTAAACCTGTAATAAACTATAAGCAAATGTTAGTTTTATGAAGTCAAGGACTAAGTAAACCTGTAATAAACTATAAGCAAATGTTAGTTTTATGAATTCAAGGACTAAGTAAACCTGTAATAAACTATAAGCAAATGTTAGTTTTATGAAGTCAAGGACTAAGAAAACCTATAATAAACTATAAGCAAATGTTAGTTTTATGAAGTCAAGGACTAAGTAAACTTGTAATAAACTATAAGCAAATGTTAGTTTTATGAAGTCAAGGAATAAGTAAACTTGTAATAAACTATAAGCAAATGTTAGTTTTATGAAGTCAAGGACTAAGTAAACTTGTAATAAACTATAAGCAAATGTTAGTTTTATGAAGTCAAGGAATAAGTAAACTTGTAATAAACTATAAGCAAATGTTAGTTTTATGAAGTCAAGGACTAAGTAAACCTGTAATAAACTATAAGCAAATGTTAGTTTTATGAAGTTAAGGACTAAGTAAACCTGTAATAAACTATAAGCAAATGTTAGTTTTATGAATTCAAGGACTAAGTAAACCTGTAATAAACTATAAGCAAATGTTAGTTTTATGAAGTCAAGGACTAAGAAAACCTATAATAAACTATAAGCAAATGTTAGTTTTATGAAGTCAAGGACTAAGTAAACCTGTAATAAACTATAAGCAAATGTTAGTTTTATGAAGTCAAAGACTAAGTAAACCTATTGTCTTGACACATGCCGACGCATCTCAAGTCCAAGACATAAAATTGCTGGTAATCAACAACGAAATAATAAACAGCGCTCACCTTGATGAAACAGACACAAACCAGCCGACGGCAATTTCAGGCATTTATTACATGCTCTCGCAGAACAACAAAGAACGCTACTCCATATGATAACCTGCCCCTGAAGACGGGGACGGGCGGTTATACAGTTATACAGACTCAGTTCCCGAATTCTGCCATTGCCTTAAGAAGGTCGCGCTCTTTCCCAAGGATTTACTAGCCGCTTTTAACTTCGTCTAAGGGTTATTCCTGTCCCGGTCCCATCACTGTATGAATGTGAGACAACAGACGATTTCCTCGCTCACTAAGAAGATTGCGTTAACCAGATCATATCCTCTCCAACACGGAGCACACAGAAAAACACCGCCGTCCTGATGTCCTCTCTCCAAGCGTCCTCGTTGCTGTGTGATGACGTTCTCCACATCGGCCTTAGTTTCTCGTGTGGTCATCTAGTTTCTGGGAAAATTCAGTTTCCCAATTGGTGACGTGGCGGGTTCAAATCCCGGACGAGCTCCCACATTGTCTTGACACATGACGACGCATCTCAAGTCCAAGACATAAAATTGCTGGTAATCAACAACAAAATAATAAACAGCGCTCACCTTGATGAAACAGACGCAAACCAGCCGACGGCAATTTCAGGCATTTATTACATGCTCTCGCAGAACAACAAAGAACGCTACTCCATATGATAACCTGCCCCTGAAGACGGGGACGGGCGGTTATACAGTTATACAGACTCAGTTCCCGAATTCTGCCATTGCCTTAAGAAGGTCGCGCTCTTTCCCAAGGATTTACTAGCCGCTTTTAACTTCGTCTAAGGGTTATTCCTGTCCCGGTCCCATCACTGCATGAATGTGAGACAACAGACGATTTCCTCGCTCACTAAGAAGATTGCGTTAACCAGATCATATCCTCTCCAACACGGAGCACACAGAAAAACACCGCCGTCCTGATGTCCTCTCTCCAAGCGTCCTCGTTGCTATGTGATGACGTTCTCCACATCGGCCTTAGTTTCTCATGTGGTCATCTAGTTTCTGGGAAAATCCAGTTTCCCAATTGGTGGCGTGCCGCTATGTGGCACCTATAATAAGCAAATGCTAGTTTTAAGAAGTGGAGTACTAAGTAAACCTATAATAAACTACAAGCAAATGTTAGTTTTAAGACGTCAAAGATTAAGTAAACCTGTAATAAAATAAAAGCTAATGTTAGTCTTAAACTGTCAAGGAATGAGTAAACATGTAATATACTGCAAGAAATGTTAGTCTTAAGAAGTCAAAGACCAAGTAAACCTGTAATAAACTATAAGCAAATGTTAGTTTTAAAAGGTCAAGAATATATTGAGTATATGATGCAAGCCCCACAGTTGTGTAGACCAATCAGCACTCGATGGGATTTGTGATGAAAACCATACCTGCCGCCTTTACTTCCCAGGACATTTTGTGATAATTTCCCATACGGTCCTATACCCAAACTGTGAACAATTGTCTCCAAACTGTGAATGTTTGTCCCCAAACTGTGAAAATTTGTCTCCCAAACTGTGAACACTTGTCCCCAAACTGTGAACACTTGTCTCTCAAACTGTGAACACTTGTCTCCCAAACTATGAACATGTGTCCCTAAATTGTGAACACTTGTCTCCCAAACTGTGAACACTTGTCTCCCAAACTGTGAACACTTGTCTCCCTAACTATGAACACTTATCTCAAAAACTGGAATACTTGTCTCCCAAACGTTGAGCACTTCTCTGATAAACTTAAAACATTTATCCCCCACATTTAGAACAGTTGTCCCATTTCACCCCAACATTAACAAAAGGAATTGTCGATATTTTATTTGTATACCATATGCTATCACTTGTTTATTGCTATATAAAACAAGAATAATTCAAACATTACTGAAAATAAAAACAAAACAGGATGTTTCATTTAGTCACCTGTCCCATTGAAATACACGTGTGCACACTGTACATCATTGTATTCATAATCACCTGTACTACGAGGATAAGTTAATACGTACGTCGCAAATGGCTGTAGAAAAATAACTAAATATGATAACAACTTGAAACCAGTTTAGTTTTATACATACATTGTCCCTTTATTTCTCAACATAATTTCCACCAACATGGATGCACTTATCTCATCGTTTTATCAGTCCTCCCAAACCGGCTGCATAGAACTGCGTGCTTTGTTTTCATTTACCTGTCATCCCACAGAACTGTGTGACATACTTATTGACTCGGCCTCGTAACTTTTTCTACCTAGCTATGCACCGCTTTACGGGACAAACATTTGTCAGCATAAACACTGACAACCCACCTTGGTGGGAGACATTTCGCGAATGACGCCGAAGTTGAATGTGAAGCGAAAACGTTGTTTAGAAACCACAGTGCTATGCAGTGGGTTTTGGGAGGACTGATAAAACGATGGGATAAGTGCATCAATGTTGGTGGAAATTATGTTGAGAAATAAAGGGACAATGTATGTATAAAACTAAACTGGTTTCAAGTTGTTATCATATTTAGTTCTTTTTATACAGCCATTTGTGACTTACTTATTAACTTACCCTCGTTAAGTGGCCTTCAGGCTACATTCCCTTTACATTCAAGATTTTAAAGGGAAGAGGGCCGACGCTATTACACCGGGTTTTATCCCTTATATCCCGATCTCTTTCTGCAGGTCGGGCCTGCGGAGAGCATCATCACATCATCATACGCCATGCCGATCAGAGTGGGCAGTCATGTTTCACCATTACACGCGATCACCAGAGTCTTGGATCAGCTCTGTGTTCTAGCTCGATCATAGAACGTGGGCAACTTATCCAGGTATTTACTCCTTGCCGGGACGCAGAGGTGTTTCCAAGGCGCCAGGGCCAGGTTTTATACTGGCCAGGACCTACTAACACGTTCTAGTCGTGCGTCCTGGGCAACAGATCCCTTCGGGGTCCTGGCTTACGTAGTATGATCGCTGATTCTTCCGAAGTCGGAGAGTATCTGCCTGCACGGCGAGGAACCACCAGTCTGCACACCAATAAGCCAGACATGGGACAACGAATAATCACGCAAACCTCAGGTCCGGTATGACATCACACAGATGTTGGACAACAGGATGTCTTCATCCGACATACAGGACTTCACGCTGGAGTTCACAGCCAACGAACGCAAGCAAGCAGCAAGTACTCCTATCCCTTGTTATCTTTCTCTCGATCTTGCCATTTGTCACAAAGTTCTCCAGTTTATTTCTTCTTATAACGAGGCCAAAATTGTGCGACTGTCTACCTCTAATTTCTCTAATCAGTTTACGGTTTTTATTTGTGTCATGGTCATTGGTATTTCTTCTCTTTCCATGGTATTATTTGCATTTTCCTCAGAAACCACATTTCCACAGATGATTTTTAGCTTGTCGGTTTATTGTCCACGCTTCACATCCATACACAAGTACAGGTTTATGTAGCACGTTAACACTCTTTTTGTCGTTGCAAATGACATCTTTTTATTGGTCAGTATGATTTTCATCTTGCAAAAGGCTGCTTTCGCCATGGCGAAAGGCTAATGCGTCGAAAAAAAGCATGAACTCCCGGGAATCTCCGATAAAATTACAAAGGTGAGCCGAAGGACGTGGTCTGGAATGGAAGGAATGTTTGGGCTCCTTTATCTTCCTTACACTCTCAGTGAGCGGGTCATGACTCCCGGATGTCTTTCTCCTGTCGTGTGTATCTACCTACGAAACGTTCGTTTATTGTACTTCACTCACATCGTCATCGCCGTCTGTTCACTAGGCACCTGGTAACATTAGGTGGTGTTTTTTTTTTATTTGTAAGAGTATTCAGCTAAACAGTGATCCATACGAAAGAACTATTTATAGATATAAATTAAGTTACCCCCCTCCCCCCTGGAGGTCGGCGTGGCCTAAAGGGTAAGATCGTTCGCTCTAAAACTTCCTGATAGCTGATGGCTGGGATTGTGGGTTCCGTCGCTACACATGTTAGTTGCAATTAAAAGTTGACTTCTCGTTCACAAAGCAATGGCAAAACTATGAACGTAAAATAGCCTCCGAATTCAATCTAGAGTTGACCGTAACGTCCTGCAATGGATATGAAATTCCTTTCTAAATGCAACATCTGTATAATGGCATTGTTTATATTTCAGATTCGGAGATGAGGGATCCATTGTGCTTCTTGTTTGCACAATTCTGTTTGCTATACTCCTGTGCAGAAAGTTGTTATCACCTCACTTCGGAAAGTATAACATCTCAGGCAAGATGGCGGCCGCCTTGTCTTCGCGCAGAGGCAGACAATGTCGTTTAGTCCTGCGTTAGTAAGTAGCCTCGTTACGTCCTTTTATTTATTTATTTATTTTTTTTTGGCGCTTGCTCGCTTTGAAAACAAGCATAGTCCATTCACACTATTTATAGTAGTGATCGACTGAATTTTGTGTGTGGATTAGCTTTCCTTATTAACAGTGTCCCTCGCCATCAGGGGAACCCACTCCAACTTCAGAGGTACGTTACGTCCCTTTGAATGTAGCAGATATTAGTTGAATCATCATCATCATCATGTGCCACACTATAAGTGTGGGTGGTCATGTTTCGCCAGAGTCGTGGATCATCTCTGTTTTCTTGTCTCAACAATGCCACGTGGCCAGGCCATCAAGATATTTACTCCTCTGCTTTTCCTTAATTCTCTTCCTCTTAATCTTGCCAGTTTTCAGTAGTTCTCTAATTTATTTCTTCTCACAACTTCGCCAAAAAGTGTGGCTGTCTACTTCTGATTTCTCTAATCAGTTAACGGTTTTCATTTGCCTCTTGTTGGACTTGCTCATCTCATTGGTTTTTCTGTCTGTCCATGGTATTCTTTGCATTGTCCCCAGAAACCAAATTTCTATTGCTTTTTAGTTGAATGGTCCTTCAAAATGTAGCGTCTTTTCTGTATCATTACCTTAATCTACCACCGGATGTGGTTGTGTAGCATGACTATGTTAAAATCTTTACTTCCATTAATTACTGCTACTACTGCTACTACTGCTACTACTGCTACTGCTACTACTGCTGCTGATGCTGCTGCTGCTACTCCTGCTGCTGCTGCTGCTGCTGCTACTACTACTACTACTACTACTACTACTACTACTACTACTACTACTACTACTACCACTACCGCTACTATCCCTACTACCACTACTACTGCTGCTGCTGCTACTACTACTACTACTACTACTACTACTACTGCTACTACTACTACTACTACTACTACTACTACTACTACCACTAGCGCTACTACCCCTACTACCACCACTACTGCTACTGCTGCTACTACTGCTACTACCACTACTACTGCTAATGCTGCTGCTGCTACTACTACTACTACTACTACTACTACTACTACTACTACTACTACTACTACTACTACTACTACTACTACTGCTACTACTAATACTACTACTACTACTACTACTATAATAATAATAATAATAATAATAATAATTTGTGCGAAGCAGCGGTTAGGGTCAATGGTGTAATAGAACAATCACATTTTGTAGAACTGAATGCATGGACAATGAAGAGTAGCCTATACATTAAGTCACTATCAATGAATGTAATAAAGAGAGTGCTGAGGTACTATATAGAACCTATTTTGCTGTATGGCAGTGAATAATGGATTATAAATGAACAAATTAGGAAGACTTTGGAAACAACAGAGATGTGGTTCCTACTAGGAATGCTGCTAATTCCTTGGACTGCCAAAGTAACTAACAACGATTGCCTGAAAGGGGCTAATAGCTAGAACATTATATACAATAAGAAAGAGACAAACAGCTTTTTTTGGTCATGTTACTTACTATGTTGAGAAGAGAGGCAGTGGAGAACATCGTGACAACTGGAAAGATCGAAGGGAAGAGAGGAAGAGGCAGACCAAGAGAAATGATGCTGGATGGATTGAGACAGTGGCATGTAGGAATATCATCAGCAGAGTTGATCCAGAAAACCACAGACCGAGATCTGTGGAAAGTCATGAACGCCTATGCCAGCCGTCATGGCACTTGATGATGATGATGAATGCAAGGAGAAATAGGTGGCCAATACACCCCTCGCTTAGAAGGCGACGAGTCCAGGCGTCGAACACTCGTCCGACCGTGCTCATAAAATGACCAGTTCAGTTCATCATTGATTATTTTAATGTTACAGATAGTCGCTCTTGTCATGACTCTAGAACTGACGTCACTGTCATATGTTACAGTGGAGCCTACGTTGGAGCAATTGCTGGGTTAAGCATATTCTTATCCTTGAACGTACTCCGGTACAACCCCCAGAACTGTCAGTCTCTCATGGGAATTGCAGTGATCATTATTCTGTGCCTTATATTGTCAAAAAAGCCTAGTAAAGTGAGTATACATCAACAGCTGTCACTTTCTCAGCTTATTTTTGTCTCGGGTTCTGGTTGTCTACCAGCCTTTGTCTGTCTTCGCCTCAGTCTGATCACAACTTTACATGTGTCTCTGCCCTGCTCGTTCTGATCACAACTTTACATGTGTCTCTGCCCTGCTCGTTCGTCCTCTATCTTCATCCTTATGTGACTGACTTTCATAATCTGTCTGCCTGCCTGCCTGCCTGCCTGCCTGTCTGTCTGTCTGTCTGTCTGTCTGTCTGTCTGTCTGTCTGTCTGTCTGTCTGTCTGTCTGTCTGTCTGTCTGTCTGTCTGCCTGTCTATATTTCTATACTTGTTTTGATCCCGGTTTTCATATTCTTATCTCGCTCTGCTTCTCAGTTTCTCTCTGCCTTTCTATTCTGCCTTTGCTGTTAGCTTTATAAGGCTATCTACGATCTGATGTATAGCTATATAGATCTCTTTATTTAACTCTGTTTATTTATTTTTATCTGTTTATGTTTATGTTTATCTTTATTTATGTTTATCATGTTCTTTATGTTGATAATTTTTGTGTTTTTCTCTGTCTATTCTCTGTATATCTGTCATTCTGTTTGTTTCTAATTGTGTGACTAATCTGCTTTCGCGACAAATCTGCCTCTATCCCATCTCCCCCCCCCCCCCACTAAGCACCATTCACATGCGCAAGCACACGTACACACACACACACACACACACACACACACAAACACAAGGAAATATTGTTATCTGCAATTAACCTGGTGAAAACAATGAATAATAGAAAAAATAGGAATAGGAATTGTAGAGGACCAAAAAAATAATTTAAAAAATAGATTAAAAAAATAAATAATTTAAAAAAAATTCAAAAATAGGAACAATAGGAATTGCAGAAGGACAGCTTGACAAGAAAACAATCACATAAAATAAAACAATGACACATTTGTGACGAGCTGTCCACAGCAAACATAAAACAAGAGCTATAGACAATAACAGAAATGACATTATAACAGTTACAAGAAATCATTGTAATATTTTGACCCGTCAGTAACAATTTATGATCTATCCTTTAAGACTATGGGATACAAGGAGAATTACTAGAAAACAATATAGCCATGTATCACTGGAGCCAAAGTGCAGTAAGAACAGAAGAGTGTGTATCAGATATGTACACAATCAATATAGGAGTGAGACAGGGTTTATGCTCCCCGCGCTGCTATTTAATATCGACACCGACAGAATATCAAAAGAATCAAGCCTTGATAGAACCGATTCAGAAATATCTCGAACTCTTTACTTTAGACGTCACAACAGATCCACATGCAATAAATATGCTACAGCGACGTGGGGAAACAGCAAAATCATATTACTACGCTGAGTTCAACATGCAGGAGATGCAATATGAATATAAATGCAATCAAAAGTGAAGTAATATAGGTTAGCAGATCTCTTGGTCCACTAAATATATTGATAAATAGTACACATTGAAGCAAGTTAAATCAATTAAATATATGGGAAGTATGATAACAGAAGATAGCAGAATAGAAAAAGAAATCGAAATCAGATGTCAAAAGTAAGTGCGCTAATATATCAAATAACACCCTTACTGAAACATCAAAATATACTTCTGTCCCCAAAACGACAAATAATTAATAAGTAGCATGTTCACACCAACCCTATTCTAAAAATGTCAAACTTGGACATTATTAAAATCGCACATACGGAACAATCAACACCTTCGAGATGAGATGTGTGAGAAGAGCTGTCAACTTAAATGTCCGATACCGAATAAGAAATCATGTTATCAAACATACAGCCCAATCAACATCCTGTGCCACATATATTGAAAGGCAGAAGATCAAATGGTTTGTGCATATCGTTAGAATGCAACACCATAAACTACCATTCACTGAATATTTTTTGGGACTGCTGACAGTATCAAAGAGCCAGCTTGAAAGGTTGGAGCGCATACAGAATGCGGCCATGCGGGTGATCCTGGGGTGCACACAGGACATACCATGTAAGCATGAGGCATTGCCTGCATTACCAACAGTCGCGGACAGGCACAGGGTCCTTCAAGTGAAATGGCACAAGAGAGTCGCTGCAGACAGTGAACACCCACTACTCGAAGTCATGCATATGGTCACGGGACATAGACTGAGAAGAGATAGGTCCTGGATGGTACAGGAAGATATATCTATCAGCCAGGTGTGTGACATAGAGAACATTAATCGGGAAAACGAGTGGGTAAAATTATCAGAAGACATGTCTGACTGGCACAAGGCAATAGTAACACTGGGTCGCGAGTGCAGATAGTGGGCAACGGGCCGCACAGATTGTGAGGTGCAACAACTAATCCAGAGAAACACACATCAATGTGACATAGTGATCTACACCGATGGGTCAGTGGTGAGAAACCGATGCAGTAGTTGGGGTTTCATGACGAAGGCTAATGGACGGTGCTTGAAAAAAGGAGAGTGGCATATGAAACTACAACACCCAGCATGAGAATGGAGCTGAAAGCAGCAACAGCAGCCTTTCGATGGTTGGAGGGGACTGCTGCAACAAACATTGTCTTTATCACAGACTCACAAATTATGCTTAGTAATGTGGATAAAGGAATGTTTTGTGTAGAATGGCTTGCCTCGCTTCAGAGGTCAACGATTGTGAGAATGGTATGGATTTTCTGTCCTGGTAATGCGGGTATGCGGAGAAATTAACAGGCTGATAGGCAGGCAGGGAACGCACCTCTTGGTAGTAGAATATCTATGGACAAGGGAGACGTGGTAGTGCGCTTGTGGGGTCAAGTGGAGACAGCGGTGGAACAGACTGAGAACCCGTATGTGGAAAGGATGATATGGAGGTGGATCGGCAGGGGTTCTGGACGAATCTCAATACTGAGAGGGAAGACTAGGACAACTTTCAATCAGATGGCGGTTGGAACTATTAGTAGTACGACTCTTCGCTAGCTGTTGAACGAGTTGACGGAGCGCGTTTGGAAATGTACTGATTGCAGTGATGTCGCTTCTTAGCTCATAACTCATAACTCAACTACCAGCACTTGTGCTACACCAAAGAATATCTGATAAGACATTAAGAGGACGCCCGAGAAGAAAATTGATTAATGACATCACAGGGATTGTACAATCACAAGGAATGACGGAAGTCCGAATGGCCGAATGGATAAAGGCGTTCGCTCTTGAACTTCAGGTGTGTTGATGCCGAGGTAGCCAGTTCAACCGCTACACCGGATAGCTGGACTAAAATGTTGACCTGTCATCCTTAAATTCAGGACTTAAATTACAAGTATCTCTGAAGTCGTAGTGGGTTCGCCTGATGGCGAGACGCTCTGGTAATAAAGAAAGCTATTCGACACGCAAACATCAATCCAGTGCACAGTAGTAGTAGGAAGAAGTAGTAGGACGTATAAGGACTAGGCTTGAGGTCAAAGCCAGCAAACGGAAAACAAAAAAAACAACCAACCATCGAACGACACTATCCAGTTCCACCCTTCGGTCGCTGCAACGTCAACTATTCCTCCCCACGACGCTTGACGACAAAAGTGAAAGATGGCGATAATAACGAATAACAATTAAAATAAATGAACTGAAGTGAAATATAAAATGCATAACTAAACTGTCGGCCGTTACAGGCAAATGCTATCTGGCTCTTCGATTAAACTGTCGGCCGTTACAGGCAAATGCTATCTTACTCTTCGACTAATCTGTCGGCCGTTACAGGCAAATGCTATCTTACTCTTCGACTAATCTGTCGGCCGTTACAGGCAAATGCTATCTTACTCTTCGACTAATCTGTCGGCCGTTACAGGCAAATGCTATCTTACTCTTCGACTAAACTGTCGGCCGTTACAGGCAAATGCTATCTGACTCTTCGACACAAAAGAGCCTTCACTTGCAGTTAAGGAACACTTGTCCATTTACAACGACAGAGAGCATGTATCGTTTCTGTGGCAATATATAGGAGGGGGATTTAAAGTAAACCCTGAAATGCTTTTTTTAAAACAATTATATGAATATATTCTGAAAAAGTAAAGAACAAATACATCATTTTTCGATGTAGTAACCGCCGAGTTCAATGCAAGCCCCCCATAGCGGATAAAGTGCTTGGGTTCCTGTAGAAAAAGAATGCTCTTGGTCGCGTGAGTAGCCAATCATGCACCATCTTCTGTACCTCTGTCACTGAAGTCAAGACGTTTTTAAACTTCCTACTCCACCCATACACTTGCTGGACTGACAGACATGTATCACCATACTGGAACTTCATTCGCTGATGAATGTCTATAGGTTTCACCCCTTCACTGACACAAAAAACGGATAACAGATTGCTGCCCCTCTTTGGTGAATGTCAAAAGTAGGGCGGCCATATTTAGACTGTTCTTATGACATTACCGTGTTCGCATGCACCGTGATGTCACGTGCTTAACGCTCTTAGTATCTTTAACAATAATATTGGCAGGTTACAAGACAACGACATGGTTATTGTAATTTCTATCCCACTTTTAATATTGACAGGTTACAAGACAATGACATGGTTATTGTAATTTATATCACACTTGTTTGCCGTCTCCGTGGCCAAAGGCTTGCGAACGCGGTTCATGAGCCGCTTACCTGGCGATCGAAACGCAGCCGCGACCGATTTGTGCAGCAGACCGTGTCGCGTTGTGTTCTTAATTACCTTCTATTTCACATCTATTATCTACACAGGCGTACAAACTGGATACTATTGTGTTTTATCCCATACAGATTAACTGGCATCCAGTTTTCTGGGGGTTTGTCACCCAGTTTGTGTTCGCCATCTTGACCTTGAGGACAGATTTTGGGTACTCGGCATTTAAGTGGGTCGGGGACATCGTGCAGACGCTGGTGAATTTCTCTGATGCTGGCAGCGAGTTCATCCTGGGCAAGGACTTCAAGACCATGGGTCTGGCTTTTACTGTAAGTTTATCTTGTGCTTGTTCTGTTCAGCAGATAGCTATACTTTTTTTTAAAACCACAGAACGCGTTGTATAGTGTTCTTCCAATACCCTTTTTCTCACCACAGAAAGTGTTGTTCAGTGTTTTTACATTACCTTTTTTCTCACCATAAAACGTGTTGTACATTGTTCTTACATTAACTTTTTTCTCACCATTTAACGGGTTGTTCACTGTTATTACATGACATTGTTTCTCACCAAAGAATATGTTGTTCAGTGTTCTTACATTACCTTTTTTCTCACCCCAGAACGTGCTTTTCAGTGTTCTTACATTACCTTCTATCTCACCACAGAACATGTTGTTCAGTGTTCTTACATTACCTTCTATCTCACCACAGAACATGTTGTAAAGTGTTCTTACATTACCTTCTTACATTACCTTCTATCTCACCACAGAACATGTTGTAAAGTGTTCTTACATTACCTTCTATCTCACCACAGAATATGTTGTTCAGTGTTCTTACATTACCTTCTTACATTACGTTCTATCTCACCACAGAACATGTTGTTAAGTGTTCTTACATTACCTTCTATCTCACCACAGAACATGTTGTTCAGTGTTCTTACATTATGTTCTATCTCACCACAGAACATGTTGTAAAGTGTTCTTACATTACCTTCTTACATTACCTTCTATCTCACCACAGAACATGTTGTTCAGTGTTCTTACATTACGTTCTATCTCACCACAGAATGTGTTGTAAAATGTTCTTACATTACCTTCTATCTCACCACAGAACATGTTGTACAGTGTTCTTACATTACCTTCTATCTCACCACAGAACATGTTGTAAAGTGTTCTTACATTACCTTCTATCTCACCACAGAACATGTTGTACAGTGTTCTTACATTACCTTCTATCTCACCACAGAACATGTTGTTCAGTGTTCTTACATTACCTTCTATCTCACCACAGAACATGTTGTACAGTGTTCTTACATTACCTTCTATCTCACCACAGAACATGTTGTACAGTGTTCTTACATTACCTTCTATCTCACCACAGAATATGTTGTTCAGTGTTCTTACACTACCTTCTGTCTCACCACAGAACATGTTGTACAGTGTTCTTACATTACCTTCTATCTCAGCACAGAATATGTTGTTCAGTGTTCTTACATTACCTTCTATCTCACCACAGAACATGTTGTTCAGTGTTCTTACATTACCTTCTATCTCACCATAGAACATGTTGTTCAGTGTTCTTACATTACCTTCTATCTCACCACAGAACATGTTGTAAAGTTTTCTTACATTACCTCCTATCTCACCACAGAACGTTTTGTACAGTGTTCTTACATTGCCGTCTTCCTTACCTGACTACCCACTGAGATATTACTCTCAACTAACTGCCAATATATGGACATCTATGCAAACACCAATCCGTTGGATATGATAACTCTCTTCATGTGTGTGATTCAGTAGTTGTGGCTGTTTGCAAAAAAGTTGGCTTTTGTATATGGATTACTGAAGCTATTGTCATTCATATACAACAGCCAACTTTATGCAAATAAAAAGACTTAATGGTTTAAAATTACATTGGTAGATATTTCAGATTAATGTGTGAGTATGTGTGTTGTATATTTCGGTTTGAATGATTTGTCTTATTGCTTTAGTTTATGTCGAGTGAATTCTGCAGTATGAACCTTGCGAGATGCAGCGAAATATGTCAGACAATAAATTGTGCAATCTATGTTTTATTGTTATTTGGTTGTTATTTTTCCTTTCTGTTTTTGCGCTGACTTTCTTATTTTCCCAATTCCCATTTGTGGTGTTGATACTGATACTGTTTGATCAGGATATTGAAGTTCCAGGCATTTCTATTCCTTCAATTAGAAATTGTCATTTTTGACCCTTGTCTAATAATTGTTTTATACTGAGTAAACTGGACGCCGGGGTATCACAGTGGCTAGTTCATCTTCCTGCTGGCCCGGTGGTATCTGTTGCAACTCTGATCCAGGTGAATCTTTAGAACTTACTTGGGCTCCCAGGCCGATCCAGCCTAAAACTGGTACCAGGCAATATCGTGGGAAGTAAAGATGGACAACGAGATGATGCACAGATCGCACTCCGAGTCCCGTTTGGTCTGTTTAAACGTGGTTGTAGCACCGTATACTAAATGCTCCTCAAGGCGAGTGAAAGGGGTCTTTACTCTCTGGCCGACTGACTGGAAGAACTGACTGACTGAAGTTACTTTACTTTACTTTACTTTACTTTACTTTACTTTACTTTAGTCAGTAGAATTTCACAACAAATATGTTTCTTGTTCTTTCTTATTATTCCTAGATCGTAGGAATCATCGTGTTCTTCAACTGCATCATCTGCCTGCTGACCCACTGGGGAGTCATGGAGGTGATCGTCATCAAAGTGGGCGCGGTCATGGGCGTGTGCCTGGAGACCGGGCCGGTTGAGTCGGTCAATGCTGTGGCCAACATCTTCATGGGCTACGTACGTATGTTCCTCAATCAGAGCTGTTACCTCCTCTTCCCCCCCCCCCCGTTGTCTTTTGTATTCTCACAGCTTTACCTCATGGACTTCGAACGTGTGTTCCTCAATGTGAGCTGTGTCTCCCACCTGTTGTCTCTAGTATTCTCACAGCCCTACCTCACGGACTTCGTATGTGTGTTCGTCAATCTGAGGTGTGTGTTTCCCCTATTGTCTCTTCCGCATAGTGGCAGGCGATGAATCATGGTGTTACCACTTTGAGCCATGCAGCAAAAGAGAGAGAGAGAGAGAGAGAGAGAGAGAGAGAGAGAGAGAGAGAGAGAGAGAGAGAGAGAGAGAGAGAGAGAGAGAGAGAGAGAGAGCATGGAATGGAGGCATGCTGGATCACCAAAAGCCAAAATCAAAATTAGGAAGGTGAAGGGCAGCTGTTAAAAAGAGGACGGTCGTGGATGGGTCAAGCCGAGGACATTCTTCGACAAGTATGTTCACTTGAGGACTTACAACCTGGCGAGGAGTGGGTACAAGTGCCAACAGATTTTTGTACGTCTCTTTCAGTCTGCATTCAACAAGACAAAAAATGCAGACAAGAAAATCTGGCTGCTGTGGAAGCGGAAGTACAAGTGTTGATTTTCGAGAATTCGTTAGACGGTGATGCTGTCATATACACAGATGGGTCGGTCGTCCGACATGTGAGAAGCTCATGGGATTTTACGGCGCAGGCCGGAGGGAGAGTTGTGAAGGAGGACTCTGGTGCTTCTGCTGAAACCACAAGTAGCCTGACTATGGAAGTCATGGCAGTAAGTAAAGTAATACCATGGCTCGATACACAGACATTCACTAGGGCATGTTTCCTTAGCGACTCAATGAGCATGCTCAAGGGGATAGAGAGGGGTGGATCCGAAGAGAGTGGTTGCTGTCTCTGGAGCGGTCTCGGCTGGCAAAGATTAGTTTCATCTTCGTGCCAGGGCATGCGGGAGTACAAGGAAATGAGCGGGCTGATCTTCGTGCCAGGGCATGCGGGAGTACAAGGAAAGGAGCGGGCTGACAAGCTCGCAGGTAAGGCTACTTTGGAGGGCGGACGTGCCATGGACCAGGCTGACATTCTGAATGCTCTACGAGAAGTACGACTGTTGCGAGAACCAAGTGATGACTGTGAATCTACAACCACGGTCAGACTGCGAGAACTGCAAAATAAAAGAGGTGTGGCCAAACAAGAACACTACGCAGGAAGCCAAAGAAGATTGAAAACCAACACAGAACCGGTGTCGTTAGCCGCTACACGCTGCAGAATTTGCTGAGGAGGGGATCCGAGCACTTATGGACTAAATGGTTCGATGTGCAATGAGGATGATCTGTCGACTAACTAACTAACTAACTAACTAACTAACTAACTAACTAACTAACTAACTAACTAACTAACTAACTAACTAACGAACTAACTAACTAACCAAAAGCCAAAAAAATTCAAGTTACAGGTTTTCGCTGGTAAGGTTATGCTGAGCGCATTTTTAGACCACAAAGGGCTATTGTTGGCCGACTTTAAAGAACCTGGTGTCAACATCAACTCTACCCACTATTTGGAAACACTAGACAAGCTGCAAAAAGTCATCAAGAATAAACGACCCGACATGCTTTCTCGCGGTGTGATTTTGTTGCACTATAATGCTCGTCCGCATGTTGCAAAGATTTTGCAGGAAGCATTAACTTAGAAGAAGTGGGCAATTTTGCAACATCCAGCCTATAGTCCTGATCTGTCACCATGTGATTTTCATTTGTTCGGACCTCTAAAAAAATCTATCAAGGGGCAACGATTTCAAACAGACGAAGACGTAATGAACGCGGTAAACACTTGGTTCAGTGAGTAACCACAATCCTTTAATGCGGACGGCATTCGCAGCCTACCTAAGCAATGGGATGCTTGCCTGAATGCCTACGTTGACTTCTTCTGACCAAAGCATGATCGTGGTTCAAATTGAATGCTTTGTTTAATTCTACCACACCTGTTAATATTTCTTTCATGCTTTTGTACTAAAACCATTGGAACGGGTTTCAGATGAACGACCCTTATATTGTAACCTCCGATTAGTATTCCTGACGTCTCGTTGATTTCTCTCATTATTACTTCGCTAAATAGGGAGAAGAGTTACGGATACAAGACACACCCCTGTCATACTCCTAGCTTTATATGTTCGTAATTATCCTCTTTATTTCCCATTTTAATTGCTGCTACTTGGTTCCAGCAAATATTCTTTATTATTCTTAAACCTTTCCCATCAGTGTTGATATATCCCAACATTTTAATCAGTTCATCATGTTTTACTTTATCAAATGCCTTAGTATAATCTATGAAGCATAAATATATGTCTCTCTGTTTCTCTGTTGAACTTTCTATTAGTGTCCGTAATGTATAAATTGCATTGTTTGTGCCCTTTCCTTCCACAGATCATACTGTTCTTCACTGTTCTTTTTATTTACTTTCTGGTTCTTCTCATTGTAATTCTAAGTAGAAGCTTAGTGATATGATTTATGAGGTTAACAGTACGAAAATCTTCACATTCGATTGCTCCTGGTCTGCTTAGTATAGTTATAAATACAGATTTCAGCATAATATCTGCCTGTGCAAACACAAGTGAGAGATATATTCGTTATTAACAGGTTGAGAGACAACATTAATTATTATCAACGATCCTAAATAACACCTCAACAACACCCAAAGTAGCAACATGGCTAGAAGGAAATAACATATTTTGAAAGAAAACTGATTACTCTCATCAGAAGAAGACAGTTCACATTCTGTTGGGCATATCATGAGAAAGGAATAGTTGGAGTATGTCGTCACAACGGGAAGGTTGAAGGAAGAAAAAAAAATGCAGGGGGAGACAAAGACATGAGATGTTGGACAGTGTAACGGTATGACATTGCTGAACATTGGTATCAGATATCATTGGCAACACGAAGGACAGAAGGCTGTGCACAGACACCATCACCAACGCCCCATGGCAGAGGCTATAAGAAGGAGACAGACAAACGTCTGAACTACTGCTACCACTCTAAGTGAAGTGTTGAACGAACGAACCAAGTTTATTTTCAAAGGGTTAAGAATTTAGCATACAGCCCAGCTGACATTCTACCATTCTTATATGAATTTAGTACCGTCTGTCTGTCTGTCCGTCCATTTGCCCATCTTTCTATCTGTCCAACAGTCCTTCCATCCGACTTTCTTTCCGATCGTCTATATGTCTGCCTGCCTATCTGTGGGTGTGTCTGTCTGTCGTTGTGTCTGTCTGCATATGACGCCAATTCTCTCAACATGTTAGTAACGAATACATCTCCCAGTTATGTTTTTACAGTCAGAGGTGGGACTGCTAATCCGGCCCTACCTGCCAGCTCTCAGTAAGTCGGAGCTGTGTGCCGTCATGACGGCAGGATTCGCTAGCGTGGCTGGAGGAATTATGGGCGTCTTCATTCTGTTAGGGGTGAGTATTGCAAGGGAAGCAACTCAGAAAAGTGTATTCTGCACAGAGTTAGGCTCCGTGGCCCCGATTTTTCGGTTTCGTTTGAACCGATACGTTCGCATTTCCACTATGCACATTCTTTTCTCTAGTATATTCTCTTAGAAGTAATATTTCCATGCTGTTTTCACACTCTCAGTTATTATATGCGTGCCAATCAGAACCTATATGTTTATTACTGATGCTTTTTCTTTTTGACTATCTGAATCTGTCATTCAACTTGACCATACCAGTTAATAATATCTTGGGAAACGAAGGAGGTTGGAGTGATATTGACCATAACCTGGCTGGAGTTTCGATTTGTCTATACAACTATGGGCCTAAGTAAACATGATACGCCACAATGCATGGAGAAAGATTGTTTTTATATAAGTAACATAAGACACATACAGAAAACAAGTAACACATAAACAGATAGAGAAGCAAGTAACATATAAACATATAGAGAAAATTACATTGGCACCTTTCCGTCTTGACAGACGATAGTTTGGTACATTGTGCTTCAAAAAGGCTTAATAACTACGATCCATGGCGGTGGCGAGTGTGGCTGGTAAGGCCAATTCTTGCAGCAAATGTTTGCCCACAGTAGGTGCATGTGAAAACATGGTCATTTCCACCATTGTGCACCATCTTACGTCTCTCACGCTCTGTGTGTGCTTTATCTGCAATCATTTTCTCCTTTGTCTTTATTCCATTTCTGATAGTTGCCCTCCAAGCAACACGTTCAGCGGCGACTTGCTCCCAATATGCATTATCAATGCCTGTATCAATCATGTCCCGCTTACACACATCTTTGTATCGTAGTAGAGGCCTACCCTGAGATCTCCTACCCGTCTGTAATTCACCAAAAAAGATGTCCTTTGGTATTCTACCATCATCCATACTCCTAACGTGTCCTATCCATCTAAGTCTACGAAGACTGAGCATGGAATACACCGTCACACAATCTGATCTTTCCAATACTTCAGTATTTGTGATTTTCTCTTGCCACTTAATACCAAGTATTCTTCGCAGCCACCGCATATGAAAGCTGTTTAAACGTTTCTCTTGGCGTGAGTAAGTTGTCCAGGTTTCACTGCCATAAAGAAGAGTACTAAGGACACAGGCTTGGTAGACGAGGACTTTTGTTTTGGCAGTAAGCTTCCTGTTCTCCCAGACTCTTTGTGCTAACATGTTCATTGTTGTTGCTGCCTTGCCAATCCTGATGTTGATTTCCTGATCGAGGGATAATTTGCTATTTACCTCTGATCCTAGATATGTAAAATGGTCTACTATCTCCAGTTCGGCGTCGTCAATAAAGATTGATGGTACACCATGTGCACCTTGTGACATAATCTGTGTCTTCTTTTTGTTAATTGTTAAACCAAATTCAGAACAAGCATTGGAGAATGCAGATAGTAGATGTTGTAATTCTTCCTCAGAGTGGGTCGTAATCGCAGCATCATCCGCAAAAAGCAACTCTCTGATTAGTACCCTGCTAATTTTGGTCTTGGCCTTCAATCTCTGAGCATTATAGAGGCCACCATCTGAGCGTGAGTGAATGTATATACCGTCATCCTGATCACGAAAGGCAAATTTCAGTAGAAGTGAAAAGTATATCCTAAAAAGGGTGGGGGATAGTACACAACCTTACTTAACTCCACTCTTGATTTCAAACTCTTCTGAAGTTGAGCCATCAAACTTGATTATACCCTTCATGCCTGTGTGGAACGATTCCACAATGGACAGAAGAGTTGGTGGGCAGCCAATCTTCTTTAGTGCTTTGAACAGACCCTCACGACTGACCAAATCGAATGCCTTTGTGAGGTCGATGAAGGCAATAAACAGTGGCTGATTTTGTTCCCGGCATTTTTCTTGCATCTGTCGCAATGAGAATATCATATCAATGGTAGACCGGTTCTGACGGAAGCCGCACTGTGATTCGGGGTAGACTTGATCTCCCAGGACTTGAAGTCTGCCCAGGACAATTCTGGCAAATACTTTCCAAACAATACACAGAAGTGAGATACCCCTATAGTTGTTACAGTCGCTCCGATCTCCCTTGTTCTTGTACAGCGTTATGATGTTTGAATCTTTGAAATCCTGTGGGACTTGTCCTTCTCGCCAGCATAGCTCTATTAGCTGGTGGATCTGTAGAGCGAGTGTGTCTTGCCCACTCCTGATTAGCTCTATTGGAATCCCATCCTTACCTGGAGCCTTTCCAGATGCAAGCTCATTTATAGCACACTTAACTTCTGTTATAGTGGGAAGTGTGTCCAGGTGGTCAAGAGTTGGCAGGGCCTCTATGGCGTTGAGGGCATCATCCGCTAGCTTGGTCTCACTTGAGTAAAGCTCTAAATAGTGCTCGACCCATCTATCCATCTGCTGTTTCTTATCAGTGATGTTTTCTCCAGTCAAGGTTTTCAGCGGTGCACTTCTTTTGATCATTATATAGATGCAAATAATATATAAACAAATAGAGAAAGCAAGTAACATATAAACATATAGAGAAAGCAAGTAACACATAAACAGAAAAGGAAGCAAGTAACATATAAACATATAGAGAAATCAAGTAATATATACACAGATACAGAAAGCAAGTAACATATAAACATATACAGAAAGCATGGAACACATAAATAGATAGAGAAGCAAGTAACATAAACAGATAGAGAAGCAAGTAACATATAAACATATACAGAAAGCATGGAACACATAAATAGATAGAGAAGCAAGTAACATATAAACATATACAGAAAGCAAGTAACACATAAACAGATAGAGAAGCAAGTAACATATAAACATATAGAGAAATCAAGTAATATATAAACATATAGAGAAAGCAAGTAACATATAAACATACAGTGAAATCAAGTAATATATATAAACATATAGTGAAAGCAAGTAACATATAAACATACAGTGAAAGCAAGTAACATATAAACATATAGTGAAAGCAAGTAACATATAAACATATAGTGAAAGCAAGTAACATATAAACATATAGTGAAAGCAAGTAACATATAAACATATAGTGAAAGCAAGTAACATATAAACATATAGAGAAACCAAGTAACATATAAACAGATACAGAAAGCAAGTAACATATAGACAGATAGAGAAGCAAGTAACATATAGACAGATAGAGAAACAAGTAACATATAAACAGATAGAGAAGCAAGTAACATATAAACAGATTGGAAAAACAGGTATCATAAAGAGATAGAGAAAACAGATAACACATAAACAAATAGACTGTGAGAGTTGTATGGATTTTTTTACCTTGACCATGCAGGGGTGCGGGGGAGTGAACAGGCTGACAGGCTGGCAGGGAATGCACCTCGGTTGTCGATTACCTATGGCCAAGGAAGAGGTGGTCGTGCTCCTGTGGAACCAGGTGGAGAAGGTGGAGGAACAGATTTAGAACCAGATTGAGGAAAAGATTGAGAATGATGATGATGATGATGATGATGATGATGATGATGATGGTGATGATGATGATGATGATGATGATATGATGATGATGATAATGATAATGATGATGATTATGATGATGATGATGATGATGGTGATGATGATGATGATGATGCTAAATGTGACACAACTGGAGTGGGATCCCCAGAGTATGTTGCTATTTTATAATGGTCTATATTTGTATCTTCTATACCCCTCTATGAATTTTCCCCGGCGTTTGGTCCCCGGCGCTAAATTCCCTTTCAGACGACTAAAGACAAAACAGACACCCAACTGACTATAAAGATAACAATTTTGAAACAAGCGAACCGAGCATCTTTAATGCAGATTCCGATTTTGAAAAGAAACGAAAAAGAGAAGAAAAAAAAAGAAAATAAAAAGAGGAAAAAAGAGAAAAATAAAAGAGAAAAAAAAAGAGACACCCTAATTGGAATAGCTATTTGGATGAGATTCACCTGTAGGACAGTCTCATCATCCCGCGAGAGCCACGTCAGTATTCAAGTGAGTGTCAGATATGCAGCTACAGGCAGTAAGTAGGATGGAATTTAGCTGATCCTGTATGACGCCTTCAGGACCCTCTGGACTTGGGCCCAGTATGTACCAACTCTCGTCTGCCACTCGTCTTCTCAGGCTTAGATTCGGACCTTTTGCTTCAAGTAGCATAGGCTTCTTCTGGTGGTTCGGTTTGATAGCCCAGTTTAGGTCCCCTGGCTGACTGGAGGTGAGACGTCTCTCTTCGGGTACTTTAAGAATTAAAGGGGTTCACGTAAGCAAGAACAGGCCAGGTGTACGAATCCATAACGCCTTTTAATAGTGCATCCTACACCAATATTGTCTACCGACTCCCTCTTTTCTGTGGTCAGTTCCTCGAGGCTCGGACCAATATCTTAGGTCTGATCTCCTGGACATATATCTTATAGACAGGTTAGGTTACGGACTTCACTAATCCTAACTCCAGTCACGGGGCATAACATCGGAATATCCACACATGAAGCCTGTAAACGGGCACTCTCCCGCTGTTTATACTTTACCTCGACACCGCAAGTTACAAGAGGAACAATATGCGATGAGATGAGAACTGTGATTCATTTATAATAACCAACTTTGCGCCAACAATAAGAGATGATAATCAATTTAAAATTACCGTGATCGAAAATTCAAATTGTAATGTGAGTATGTGTGGTATCTATTTCAGCTTTAAGGATTTATCTTATTGCTTTAGTTTATGTTGGGCGTTTTCTACTGTATGTACCTGACTAGATGCAGCGAAATATGCCAGCCAATAAATCGTACAATCTATTGCTTGTAACTTCGTTATTAAAATTCACAACGGTAAAAAATTGTTTTAGATTCTTAATTTATTATTTATTATCTATGTGGTTATTTTGTGTTCGACCAAAATCATTGTAAACAGGGACACCCATTGACATACTCAAGACGTTTTCCACTGATGATGTAAGGAGATTCACAAAACACCACACTAGTTCTGTAGCACCTAGGGCAATCTAAGTGTGTGTATTTTTTTGTCCGTATATTCACTAAAGGACATTGCTGTCAAAATCAGCATCTTTCAGCTGATTGTTGAGTGTGTGTATACTCTGAATAAATGTCAGGTTTTAGTCAGATAATGCTGTGCTATCGTATGACAGTAGACGGTACTGCCTGTTTTCTGTTGGCTCCGAATGTTGGTAGGCGCCCACCAAACTCGACACCCTAGGATGGAAGCTCAAATAGACAGTAAGAGCATTTCTTTGCTGATCCGTCAGCTTATGTATCTTATCTTATTCCAGATGCATTGGTGTTACTTTTCCTCTGAAGTAAACTAGACAGGCCGAGAGAGGGGTCATGTTGTGTGGGCAACTCATGGTCTCTAAGTTTACCCTAGACTTTGTGCTTTGGAAAAGTATAACTCCATCCTTGGTCTCCGCTATGGATTATAGTTATTATACCTTTTTTTAAAGCAAAATGTAACAAACTATCGTCTGTCAACACGGACAGCTGCCACATAAAAGTATTCTAGAATGATACATGTGTTCATATTTTCTGGTGGATTCATTCATTCATTCATTCATTCACTCAGTAGCATGTCCTTTACAGAACCTCACTCCCATAATAACTTTCCGGAAAACCCCTCGATCATAAGCAAGATGTCCCGCGTCCGATTCACCCATCTGGAGATCACCCGCCACATCCTGCACCCATCTTCTCTTTGGCCGTCCTCTTCCTCTCTTCCCAGGCATATACCCCTTCATTATTGTTCTCTCCAAACTTTCATGACGTTTCAAGTGACCAAAATATTTCAATTTTCTTCGTTTTATTGTTTTTAATAGCCAACCTTCTTCAATATTCAACTCTTGAAGTATGGATGCATATGTTCTTTTCTTTACCCAAGATATTCTTAGAACTTGTCTATAACATTTATATTCAAAGGCATTTAAGCGCTGGTGGATTGCTTCTCAAATATTGATATTTAGCAAAGACAGCGCCCTATTTTGTCGGCTCTTTTTGATTTCCAGGTGTCAAGGGATGTTTAGTTTCAATAATTTATTCTACAAGGTGAGAGATCAAGTCAACTACCCATGATCAGGTCAAATAATTTTTGCGCTCGCTCGCTTTGAACTCAAGCGTAGTCTTTACACACTACTTCTAGTCATGCTGGACTGAGTTTTGCAACCAGGCGAACCCACTCCGACTTCAGAGGTACTTGTAATTTACGTCCCCAAGTCAAAGACGATAGGTAACATTTTAGTCTAACTGTCCGGTGGAGTATCCAGCATCAGCACACTGGATGTTTAAAAACTCACGTTCTTATCCATTTAGCCATGATAACCTACATAATATAATTTGATTTGTTCTTGATCTTTTCCCGGTATCCTCATGTTATAAGACCATGCCATCCATCTATGTCATCTCGATTCCCTTTCGTGTAACCACACCACATGCTGAAGGCCAGGAGCATATGACAAATAATATAATCACTCGCTGGTACTATAGCTAGAGTTACAAATCTTTCTCCAGCGTACTTGAAACTAATCAATAGTAATCACGGATGTAAGTAGTTAAATGTTAGTTGTGCACACTTGGACATTATTGTGTCATAACACTACTAGAGGCGTAAGAATACTCTTAGATTATTAATTATAAGTTTTGGTCTCTTTTACACATGCAATCACACACACACACACACACACACACACCACACACACACACACACTATATATATATATATATATATATATATATATATATATATATATATATATATATATATATATATGGGACGCAGAGCTGTTTCCAAGGCACCAGGGCCGGGTTATATACTGGCCAAGACCTATTGCGCGTCCTCGTCGAGCGTCCTGGGCAACAGGTCTCTTCGTGGTCCTGGCTAAAGTCAGTAGTATCGCCGATTTCCTCCGAAGTCGGAGAGTGTCTGCCTGTACGGCGAGGAACCACCAGTCTGCACACCAGTAAGCCAGACATGGGACAACGGATACTCACGCAAACCTCAGGTCCTGTATGACATCACACTGATGTTGGACAACAGGATGCTTTCATCCGACATACAGGACTTCGCGTTGGAGCTCAACCCAACGAACACAAGCAAGCAAGCAAGCATATATATATATATATATATATATATATATATATATATATATATATATATATATATATATATATATATATATATATATATTTCCTGTAGTTGATATTTCTTGTCTGCTTGAAGCATTCATCTCCCATCCTCGTCCCGACAGGCTCCAGCCAACCATTTGCTGACGGCGGCCGTCATCTCAGCTCCGGCCGCTCTTGCCCTCACCAAAGTGATTTATCCCGAGACCGAGATTGTCAACTCAGCGGCCCAGACAAACATGACACTCAGAGATGAAAATGAGTAGGATTCATCTATTTTTACCTCAGTTCTGTGTATAATCGTGATTTACTTAATTAACTGTATCTCTGATTGTCTGATTGATTTAAATACTACCTGGTTGAGTTTTACAGAGTAATGCATATATTTATGTGATATCCTTCAAGTAAAAGTATATATGCATGTGCTGATATATATATATATATATGTGTGTGTGTGTGTGTGTGTGTGTGTGTGTGAATACGTGTGTGTGTTTGGGTGTGTGTGTGGTTGGGTGGATGCTTGTGCGCGTGTGTATGTGTGTGTGTGCGTGTGTGTGTGTGTGTGTGCGTGCGCGCGCGCGTGTGTGTGAGATTGTGTTTTGGTTAGTATTAGTATACCAGCCTATTTTCATGAACGACTGTGAGTTGTGATTCGCCTTTGGGAATGTAAATCTTTACCATTTATATATGTGTAGGTTGCGAGAGGTTGCATGTTAAAATCCCAGACGAGCCCCGATTTGCCATATGGCTTTTGAGAGCTGTATTTATCCGGCCATAGTATTCTTCGGATTCCAAGGTGTAGGATTATCAGTTTGAAAAGTTATTGAAACACAAACAACATTACAAGGTAACGATACCGGAATCGGCCATTGGCTGCATAAACATGATTACCCATTTCAACGCATACAAATGTCTGCATACATGTAGGTGAGTAATGTGCAGGTGGACCTGCCAGGACGTGGTTTAATTTCTTAAATACCGGGATGTCATCGTCCCTTTAGCCTCTATGGAAGCCCTGTACAACTCTTGTTGTTAAACTTGATCTACATTGACGTACACACAGTTCGTTTAATTTTAGTTGGTAATGGCCTGTTCATTGTCCACAAATACAATATAGAGCGGCGAGTTCAGTTCAACGATTTTCTCTTTTAACATAAGTAATGTGGCTATCTGGTCAGTGCAGCATCGGTTTATTCGGAAGCCTGCCTGTTTATCCATTCTATTTCTTCTTCTTTTCTTCTTTTGCCATCTAATCCTCTTTGGGACATAGGTCGTCAACTAACTAACCATAACCTCCTCTATCTGTATCCATCCCGTGCAGCTCTATATTTGTGTCCCCCCCCCCCCCCCCCCCATTTTATTTATTTCTGTTGTTAGTTATCCATTAATTCATTGTTAATGGTATCTTTTATATTTTTTTAAAATATTTTTTTCTAATCAAGTTGAAATGCCTGGACTCATCATCAATGGAGGAATCATAAACAATCTTAGATATGCTGACGATACCATCTTACTAGCAGAAAGTGAGCAAGAGTTGCAAGACCTAGTGGAAGAAGTAAACAGGCACAGTGCAGAATGTGGCTTAGATATTAACATCCAAAAAACAAAAACTATTATAATTAGCTGTGAAAAGGAAAAGTCATCAATGAACATCACAGTAAACGGGCAGATACTAGAACAAGTAACAAGTTTCTCATATCTTGGACATATAATAACAGATGATGGCAGAAGTGAAATGGAAATTTAAAAAAAAAGAATAGGAATGGCCAAAAATTCTTTCAACGGCATGACATCAGTATTAACTTCTAGAGAGATTAATAACGCATTAAAAATGAGAATTGTCAAATGCTACGTATATTCAACGCTACTGTATGGCGAGGAAGCCTGGACATTGAACAAGCAACTAGAAAGTCGCATAGAAGCCCTGAAGATGTGGATACACAGACGAATAGGTCGTATTTCATGGAAACAAAAACAATCAAATGCAGAGGTCCTAGAAAAAATGGGAATGAAGAGAGAGTTGATGAAAGAAATAAAGAGGAGACAAGTTAAATATTCTGGCCACGTTAAAAGACATGATACTCTTACAAAAACCATACTGGAGGGTAAAGTTGAGGGCAAGCGAGCAAGAGGTAGACAACGATGCAAGTGGGAGGATAACATAAAGAGATGGACGAACATCAGCCTGACAGAATGTACAGTCAGAACGATAGACAGACAGTGTTGGAGATCCATTGCAGCCAACCTTCATTGCGGAGACGGCACCTGATTGATTGAATGGTATCTATTGATTTACTTATAATGATGCAGCTTAATGCTATCGTAGAACTATACGATTCTTTGAACAAGGAGCACACACACACAATAGGATGCACAGTGTATTGCCTCGCATTTTTATCTATATATCGTCAGGTGCATACCACAGAGATAGATATAATATGAACAGAATAGTGGAGCCATGTCTGGCTTACATAGATAACACATAGGTATTTAGTTAGTTAGTCGACAGATCATCCTCATTGCACATGGAAACATTCAGTTCATAAGTGCTCTGATCCCCGCCTCAGTAAATCCCGCAGTATGTAGTGGTTAACGACATCAGTTCTCTGTTGGTTTATTAATATTCTTTGGCTTCCCGTGTAGTGTTCTTGTTTGGCCACCACTCTTTTAATTTGCTGTTCTCGCATCCTAATCATGGTTGTAGATTCGCAGTCATCACTTGGTTCTCGCAAACGACTTGCTTCTCGAAGCGCATTCAGAATGTCATCCTGGTCCATGGCTCGGCCGTCTTACACAGTTGCCTTACCTGCAAGCCTGTCAGACTGCTCATTTCCTTGTACACTCGCATGCGCTGGCACAAAAATGAAACTAATCTTTGCCAGCCGAGACCACTCCAGAGACAGCAACCATTCTCTCTGGACCCACCCCAACTCTATCTTCCCGAGTATA
Source organism: Cepaea nemoralis (assembly GCA_014155875.1). NCBI lineage: Eukaryota > Metazoa > Mollusca > Gastropoda > Stylommatophora > Helicidae > Cepaea > Cepaea nemoralis. Next base: position 79,088 of record JACEFZ010002517.1, on the reverse strand, counting down.
CTCACTGAGTTACTAAAGAAACATGCCCGAGTGACTGTCTGTGTCTCGAACCATGTTATTTCTTTACTTACTGCCATGACTTCCATAGTCAGGCTACTTGTGGTTAACACAAAAGCACCAGAATCTTCCTTCACAACTCTCCCTCCGACATTAGCCGTAAAGGCCCATGAACTTCCAACTTGTCGAACGACTGACCCATCTGTGTAAATGACAGCATCGCCCTCTAAAGAATTCTCTAAAATCAATGCTTGCACTTCCGCCTCCAAGCAGCCGGATTTTCTTGTCTGCATTTTCTGTCTAGTAAGATTCAAAACTGAAAAGGACGTACAGAACTCTGTTGGCACTTGTATCTACTCATCGCCAGGTTCTAAGTCCTCAAGTGAACACACCTGTTGAAGAATGTCTTCGGCTTGAACCATCCACGACTTTCCTCTTTTTAACCTACTGCCCTTTACCTTCTTAATTTCGCTATAAAAATTCATAACCAAGTGGATAACTTTAGATACCTAGGGACATTTATAACATCAGATGGAAGATGTACAACAGAGATTGAGGGCAGAATAGGGCAAGCAAAGGCCGCATTTCAAAAAATGAATAGTATCTTGTGCAATAGGTCATTATCAATGAATGAAAGAAAGAGAGTGCTGAAATGCTATGTAGAACCAGTTTTGCTGTATGGCTGTGAATCTTGGAATGTAAATGAACAAATTAAGAAGAAATTAGAAACAACAGAGATGTGGTTCCTGAGACGAATGTTGAGAATTCCTTGGACTGCCAGAGTAACTAACGACGACTGCCTGAAACAGGCTAATAAAACTAGAACACTATATACATCAATAAGAAAGAGACAAACAACTTTCTTTGGTCATGTAATGAGAAGAGAGGCATTGGAGAACATCGTGACAACTGGAAAGATCGAGGGGAAGAGAGGCAGAGGCAGACCAAGAGAAATGATGCTGGATGGATTGAGACGGTGGCACGGAGGAATATCAACAGCAGAGTTTATCCAGAAAACCAAAGACCGAAATCTGTAGAGAGCCATGAACGCCTACTCCAGCTGGCAGGGCACTTTATGATGATGATGAATGGATATTGTGTGTTTGCGTTGACTCTGAGGTGGCACGTGCCCGGCAAATTTGAATTCTGTCCCCAATGGTTGGAAATCAAGAAGGTAGCGCATCGCTCTGCATGCTGCAAATCTTGTGCATCCAAGAATAATACACATGGCTTCGTTCTGTATCTTTTCCATCTGTTTATGACCGAGAGTCAGGATCGCCACTGCCTACTCCAAAACAGAACAGACCAGACACTCGTAAAGAAGACATAGATGACTCTGCTCACAGTTTGCCGCCGCCATCATCCGCATCGCAGCCAAACATTGTTGGGCCTTTTTTTATCACCTGGTCTATGTGCTCAGTATAAGCCAGGATTCGACAGATAACACAAGTCACTGATACTACTCACTTGTATTATAACGGTAATCTCTGATTCACTACCAAGTCTTTCTGCTTACACGGCTGGGGTTTCAAGCATACAATAGCAAAAACTTCTGAAAATTAGAGCACGTGTTTATTGCTAGTCAAGTACAATACTCGTAAAATGTTTTCTTTTTTGACCAAATGGCCAAACTTTAACTGGTGAGTGGAAGAGTGCCCGTTTATGGGTTTCATATCGAGATTCCCACCACCTCTGTTATTCCCTTTGTCCATCGTTTACATGGTCGGCCTTTTCGTCTGGTTCCATTTGGTCTGTACATGACTGCTTATTGTGGTATACTGTCAGCTCGCATACTAGTTATGTGGCCGAACCATTTAAGTTGCTGTTTTCTAATTAAATCTAGCACTGTTTTAACCTCCACTTTGGTCCTGATTTCATAATTTCGGATTTTCTCTCTTGTTTGAATATCTTATATGCTTCCTGATATCAAAGTATTGTCTATTCCAAATCATTTATGATTTCACTGACCACTGTTGTCGACAATGACATATCTAAACCTGTTAAAGAAACATGATCAACCAAAGTCAGTCCCTTTATACATTCTAGAATAGTGACTTGATTATGTAACATCCTGCCTGTCCGCAGATACTAAGTTAAAGTATTGGCCTCACACGCTTCGCTGGTTTCTAAGCGTCGGACTAGAGCTCGGCCACAGAATGCCCGTCTTGTTGATACTTGAGTTTAAAGGTTTTACAGGCGTGGGAATTACTTCATTGCACCGGGTGTTAACCCATATAGTTCAGTCTCTTTCCTTAATGAGGTCTGTCGAAAGTGTCACACAAATCAAGAACTCCTTAGCTCCAGCGACGAGCCCCAGAAGTCTCTAGACATATTTCACCCGTGACCTGAATGACTGTGTCCTGAATCGAAGTCACAACCTTCGGCGAGCGAGTTAGGAAGCTTAACCACTTCGTCACGGAGACGAAGATCTGTACACCAACCGGACACAGATACACGTAAGCCTTCTTAGGGAGCTCAAACGACTTGAACATCAATGCACTGGACTTGATAGTTACAACGCAAGCTTCCATACGATTCCCCAGCCAACTAAGCAAGCTATAATCTTCCACACGATTCCCCAACCAATTAAGCAACCAACCAATATATTTTCTGATCCGCAGCAAGGGACGCAACTTGTTGTCCGTGTGTGCGGATGCTGCAGTGGTGGCCTTTAAAATATTGCTGCCCATCGTGGCCAACTTGATAGCTTTTGTATCCCTAATCCACATGCTGGACACCATCCTCAACTGGTTTGGTCAAAGAGCCGGGGTGGATGGACTCAGCTTTGATGTAAGTTATTCATTGAAACAGTTGATCATCCATATTCCATCTCCCCCTGTTGTCCTTCAGTGGACGGGTACTGTGCGCGATGTTTCTGACACTGATGTTTTTGATGTAATAACATATGCCTTAACCTAAAACTCCAATGTTTTTTTGCCATATTTTGGAGGTTCGAGGTTCTGATGTATTAATATTTGCCATATCGTGTACGTTCAAGGTTCTGATGTGTTAACATACGTCATATCTTGTAGGTTAAAGGTTCTGATGTATTAACAAGTGCCATATCATGTGTGTGCCGGCTTCGTGGCTTAGAGGTTATGACTTTTCTCCGTAATCTCGCATACTCTCGTCGGTAACGTGATGACGGTGAGAATCAGCAGTGGTTCGAATCGCATCGGTAACTTACGGGGTATGTGAGCCGGCCGCTCAGAAAGCAATGGCAAACTACTGAGCGTAATCTTGCCAAGAAATCAACATACAGCTGTAAGATGCTGGTGTTGACAGCAATGTCCTGTAAAGTGTCCTGACATGTAAATATCATGTGTGTTAGAGGTTGTTTGTGTATTGATATATGCCATATCTTGTATGTACGAGGTTCTGATGTATTAACTTATGTCATATCTTGTAGGTTGGAGGTCCTAATGTATTAACACGTATGTGTTTTGTGTGTTTGTATGAGTGTGTATTTGTTTGCGTGTGCTTGTCAGTGTATGTGTCTGTGTGTTTGTGTCTATGTATCTGTGTGTGTGTGTGTGTGTTTCTGTGTGTGTATTAAATTCCATGTCTGTTTGTGTAAGTGTGTATTTGTATGTGTATGTTTATATGTCTTTTGCGTGTATTTATGAGCATGTGTGTTTGTATATGTGTGTTTGTTTGTGTGTGTATTATTTGTGTGTATGTGCAGTTTGAGGAAGTTAGGGTGATGATAGTAAATTAAGAATGACACAAAGAATGATGATAGTTAGTTAGTTAGTTAGTTAATTAGTTAGTTAGTTAGTTAGTTAGTTAGTTAGTTTGTTAGTTAGTTAGTTAGTTAGTTAGTTAGTTAGTTAGTTAGTTAGTTAGTTAGTTAGTTAGTTAGTTAGTCGACAGATCATCCTCAATGCACATCGAACCATTCAGTCCATAAATGCTCGGATCCCCTCCTCAGCAAATCCCGCAGCGTGTAGCGGCTCACGACACCAGTTCTGTGTTGATTAATCAATCTTCTTTGGCTTCCTGTGTAGTGTTCTTGTTTGGCAACATGTCTTTTAATTTGCAGTTCTCGCAGCAGTTTGACCATGGTTGTAGATTCGCAGTCATCACTTGCTTCTCGCAACAGTCTTACTTCTCATAGAGCATTCAGAATGTCAGCTTGGGCCATAGCACGTCCGCCCTCCACACAAAGAATGATCATGATGAGGACAACGATAATGGAATCAAGTGTGAGGATTATAGTGTTGGTGGTGGTGGTGATGATGATGATGATGTTGATGATGATGATGATGATGATGATGATGATGGTGGTGGTGGTGGTGGTGGTGATGATGATGTTGATGATGATGATGACGATGATGATGATGATGATGATGATGATAATGATGATGATGATGATGATGATGATGATGATGATGATGATGATGATGCTAGTTTAAGTGAAATTGATGATCTATGTATTGATAATAATTATTCCTTTCCTTTGCAATAGGTAGCTTTGAACCCAAGCATAAATGATACACGTGCAAACTAGACTGATTTTTTTGCGTGTGGATTAGCTTTCCCTATAACCGGTGACCCTCGCCATCAAACACTGTGACTTCTGAGGTACTTGTAATTGACGTCTCCAAGGCAAGGAGGAGAATACAAAATTTTAGTCCAGTTGACCGGTGGAGAGTCAAGTCAAGTCAAGTCAACTTTATTAGGGTCACAAATTGGGCTTGCAGGCCCGTCTTACATTCGGCCCTTCCAATCACTCGTCTTTCATTCATCAAGAGCATTATACATTTACATAAAAAACAAAAAAAATTTGTTGCGTATCCCTTACGGGACGTTGCAGTCAACACCAGCATTTTCAGCTGCTGTTGATGTACTAGGCAAGTGTTACGTTCAGTAGTTTGCCATTGCTTTCTGAACGACCGGCCTCTATACCTTTTTCGAAAAAACCAGCACCGCCGTGTTTCGAACCCGGGTATACGGGCTCACAAACCGCGTTCGCAAGCCCTTCAGCCACAGAGACCGAAAAATAAACATTGTGAAATGAATGTTGTAAACATAAACAAGGCAAATTACCATGTTATGAGGCCCATCTCTCACCTACCCATACATCACCCCACCCACACACACACACCCACCTACCCACACACACGCACACCAAGGGACACATACATACCCCACCAACCGACCCATCCCCCTTCCGCACATTCTCCACCCACACACTCTCCCCTCACCTGTTCCCCCAACCAAAACATACTCACCACCCACTAACATTCCCCCACCAACCCACACATCCCACCCACATACACATCCTAACCCACACATCCTCTCCCCATCCACACCTCAAACCACCCATCCCCCAGCCACATCTCCATTGACCACATATTCACCACCCACGCACACAATCCCCCACCAACCCACACATCGCACGTCCACTCACACATCCCCAAACCATACACACACATCCCCACCAACTGACATCTCCCTACCCCCCCTCCCCACACACACACACATCTCCCTAACCACCCATACATCCCCAATCCACTCACACACACACCCCACCACCCACACATACATCCTTCACCCACCCATGCATGCCTTAACCCAATCCCCAACCCGCACATCACATACATCCCCTACCACGCAATTCTCCCAACCCACGCACCGCACACACACATATCCCCCACCTACACACCGCACAATATTCCCACCCACACTCACACAGATACCCTTACCCATCCACCCCACATACCCCCACCCACACAACACAAAAATCCCCCATCCACACATACATACCTCACCCACACAATATCCCTAACCAACACACCACACACCTCTCCTCACCCACACACGCATTCCCTACCCGTCCACCAACACACACTCACTCACGCACACATCCTTCACTAAGCACCCACACACCCCCACCCCAACCAAACATCTCTCGATCACAATACCCCTGCCCACACACATCCTCCACCCACTCACGCATACCCCCCCCCCCCGACACATACACATCCCTCACCCACCTACACATCCCTAAGCCACTCACATATTCACCACATATTTTGAGAGGTTGAACCCGCTACCTCCATATTAGCAGACCGGAAGGAGAAGAGCCAGATCTCTTCCCAGCTCTTATCCGTGTTGACCTCGAACCATTGTGTATTCCAGGATTAAAATACATACTCTGTTCATGTTCGACTTCATTTGTTAATACGGCAATGTCCATATAATTATCATCACCATAGCAACGACGTAACATTAACCATGGTAACAACCAATACAGTTCTATTGGGGATATTCGCCATGATCCATATTAATCTGCGACGTTTAGTTGATCATGGTTCGTGTGGCAGTTTGGATAGGGGTAGATACTTGGTTACGTCTGAGAAAATAAGTGGATGCACCATCGGACGGTTAATGACACATTAATCAGAATTTAAAGCTAGCGAACTAAAAAAATAAACAAACAAAACAAAACGACCTGTGTAAAATAGCAAGTTATCGTAGGGTCACCGTCAGGTAAGTAAAAACAAAAAGAGACAGTCATTTAAGAAAATCCATGGCAAACGACGAAAATGACGAACACGGGTTATTTAATAATCGAGACGTGCAAACATATGTCACTACATTCATACAGTGCTGTTGCTGGCTTCATAAATAACACACAACATTTATCAATCTCGATTAGGAATCTATACTTGCATGAGTTCAGCAACTTTGTTTATTTTTGTTTTCGCTCCCTCACTTTTAACTCAAGCGTAGACCAATCACCCTACTTCTAGTAGTAATGGACTGAATTTTGCGTGTGGATTAGCTTTCCCTATTACCAGTATCCCTCACCATCAGGCAAACCCACTCCGATTTCAGAGGTACTTGTAATTTACGTCCCCAAGTCAAGGACGATAGGTAAACATTTTAGTCCAACAGTCCGGTGTAGGTGTTGAACCCCTTACCTCAGCATCAGCGCACCACATGTTAACATCTTTCTTTTAGCGCCGAACCCGACACGTGACATTGTGCCAACGACTTTGAGCGGAGCAGCGCAATTGGGAGGGTCCACTCCTTACCCTAGTGCGAGAAAATGCATCCTAAAAACTAAATGTTATTGCATGGCAGGCCAGGCCCTAAGCCTTGGTCGGCAACTGGTCTAGCATGGAAGCTCCATCTAGCGGACAGTTAGAGCACTGCTTTACTGATCCGGCAGCTTTTGTAGTATGTCTTGTTGCAGATGCATTGGTGCTACCTTTCCTCTGGAGTAAACTAGGCAGGCCGAGAGAGGGATCATGCTTCATGGGCAACACATGGTCTCTGGAGTAAACTAGGCAGGCCGAGAGAGGGATCATGCTTCATGGGCAACACATGGTCTCTGGAGTAAACTAGGCAGGCCGAGAGAGGGATCATGCTTCATGGGCCACACATGGTCTCTGGAGTAAACTAGGCAGGCCGAGAGAGGGATCATGCTTCATGGGCAACACATGGTCTCTGGAGTAAACTAGGCAGGCCGAGAGAGGGATCATGCTTCATGGGCCACACATGGTCTCTGGAGTAAACTAGGCAGGCCGAGAGAGGGATCATGCTTCATGGGCCACACATGGTCTCTGGAGTAAACTAGGCAGGCCGAGAGAGGGATCATGCTTCATGGGCCACACATGGTCTCTGGAGTAAACTAGGCAGGCCGAGAGAGGGATCATGCTTCATGGGCAACACATGGTCTCTGGAGTAAACTAGGCAGGCCGAGAGAGGGATCATGCTTCATGGGCCACACATGGTCTCTGGAGTAAACTAGGCAGGCCGAGAGAGGGATCATGCTTCATGGGCCACACATGGTCTCTGGAGTAAACTAGGCAGGCCGAGAGAGGGATCATGCTTCATGGGCCACACACGGTCTCTGGAGTAAACTAGGCAGGCCGAGAGAGGGATCATGCTTCATGGGCCACACATGGTCTCTGGAGTAAACTAGGCAGGCCGAGAGAGGGATCATGCTTCATGGGCCACACATGGTCTCTGGAGTAAACTAGGCAGGCCGAGAGAGGGATCATGCTTCATGGGCCACACATGGTCTCTGGAGTAAACTAGGCAGGCCGAGAGAGGGATCATGCTTCATGGGCCACACATGGTCTCTGGAGTAAACTAGGCAGGCCGAGAGAGGGATCATGCTTCATGGGCAACACATGGTCTCTACAATTCAGTCTAGGTTTTGTGCTATGGGGAGATATAACTCCATCAATATTCGCCTCTACGAGTTGTATTCCTTATGCCTTTTTGAAGCACAATGTAGCAAACTATCTGTCAAGACACTAAGGTGTGGTTATTATTATTATTATTATTATTATTATTATTATTATTATTATTATTATTATTATTATTATTATGTATTGCAGTTTATTTGTGGATACTTGCTGTATCCAATTTCCTACGTCATGGGCGCGCCACCTGAAGACTGCGGAAGAGTAGGGGCCCTCATTGGAGTCAAAATCTTCGCCACTCCTATGATAGGCTACGCGGAGCTTGGAAAGATGATACATGTAAGCGATCCTAATGAGACTAGAAAATTATATACAATTATATTTATTTTATATAAATTATACAATTTATAAGAAACAGACAAACAGCGTTCTTTGGCCATAAAAGAAAATAAGGGCATTGGAAAATATCGTGACTACTGGAAAAATTAGTGGGTAAAGAGAAAGAGGCAGACTGTTAGAAATGATGCTGACTGGACTGAAAATGGCATGGGGGACTGTCATCAGCAGAGCTAATTCACAAAACAAAGCAGGAAGACCTGAGGAGATATATGAAAATCTACACCAGTGTAAGGACACTCAAACGGATCTCAGTTGAGACAACGAATTCCAAACTTACGCTACTACCCCTTTAGTGTGGCTTTACCACATACCTTTAATGTAGCTTGCCAACCAGGGCCGACGTAATGGCAAATCCCACACCGGATTGTCGTCTTTCCTCGCTTTTCCTTCCACTCCAGAAGAATGTGTAGCCGGCACCTACTTGACAGATTTGACCTTCTCCTGCAAGTCGTGTCTCGCTGAAGGCTGCAATGTCGATGTTGTGCCTGCCCAGCTCTCTCCCAGTCAGTGCTATTCGTCTCTCTGGACCCGACGCGCTGTCTCTGTCAAGTAGGGTGCGTACATTCCAAGTTCTGATTGTCAAGGGAATATGGCTTGCTCTTTAGCTTTACCTGTTTTTACTTTGTTTGTATGCCGACCGCAGTATAGGGTACCCACCAATCTCGGCTAGCTGGTTAGGTAATGATGGAGCAGACAATGTTTAGGGCACATTTTTAAGCCCCTTCCTCGTGCTATGGATGTGAGCAGTGCTTTGCTATAGAGTGCTTTCCTATAGAGGGCTGCTCAGTCGCTCAGGGGCTGCCGAATCCCACTGCTGCTCCTGTCAGTAGAAGGCGACCATATGGCCTGAGCCGCCTATATGCAGGGATGCAACTACGGCTGCCAGCGTACCAGGCCTGTCGTTTCGCCGTTCACCCATCGCCACAGGGCTTGAAGGTGATATATGAAGGATGAACAATGACTTGCGCGATGAATTGGATTAAAGTGAGTTGAGGTAAAACGGGATCTTGGGAATTCTCCATTAGCTTTGTTTGCTGGAAGAATCAGGTAAAACGGGATATATATATATCCCGTTTTACCTGATTCTTCCAGCAAACAAAGCTAATGGAGAATTCCCAAGCCCTAGAATTCATACAGGTTTTCTTATCTCCTTTCTCTGATGGCCAACCGTTGATCTTCTGATCTCCACTCAGCGGATCAATGGCAGGTACCTTAAACCCGCCGTTAGTCAGTTCACAAATTTCCTTCGGACTTTATTTCCTAGTAACTATTCAGCTAAGTAAAGCAGTTTCTACATTTTCAACTCGTCTGTTCGATGAATGTCACTTTAAAGAGAACTAGCATTTTCTCATTTTGTTGTATATAGTTGTATTACTATATTTCTTTTATCCTTACCACACAAGTAGGAATATCGTGTTATGCATATTTCTTACTATACTCTTTATGTTCCCTCGGGTGATGTGATTATCTACACAGATGGGTCGGTGTTGAGAGGTAGGAGAAGTGCCTGACTTCTTAGGGTTCTTAGGGCAACCTGGTGGAGAAAAGACTTGCATTCGCTCAGAACACTCTCATTTGATCCAAGGCGAAATCTCATTCTGATTCCTGTAATCCAGTTATATCACAAGTAACCATTAAAGTTACCTGTTTAACATCACTACCTGGTATATGTGAATGTCTTATGTCTACAATCACCAGTTCACTATCATTATACTATAAAACATCATGTTCTGAATTATGATATCGTTAGATAGTAAACCCAGTGGTAGTTTGTTTCACTTTTAGTTCTATGTTAATATTTACCAAGTGTACGTAATTGTGTTTGTATACTTGTTACGTACTATTCTTGATTGGGGGAGGGGGGGGGGGGGGTAATTAGGGAGGGGAGATTGTCAGGGAAGAAACCTGCCCTACCTTGTAGTAAAGTAATAAAATTAAACCTTGGTATTTAACCTCCTCCTTCCCACTTCTTGTCGTACTAAGACAGCTACATTTACCTTTTTACGGGCGATTTCCAGCTGTGTGCTTGTGTCCATGGGATTTGATCTTTATTCAGCGTATAAAAGACATTTGACCCGAGTTTTCTCTCAGGATCTGGAGTGTACGAGATCTGAACTTGTACCCTCTAATAAACACCATTGTGAGAAAACACTGACTTCTGACAAGGACAAGGACTCATTGTCCTCTGATCTAGAGCTGTAGGATATGGAAGCAATGTCCTCTGATCATTAACTTAAATACATGGGCACAATATCCTCTGAAATATAAATTCGGGGCATGACAACAATGTCCTGTGGTTTGTAATTGCAGGACATGGAAGGAATATCATCTGTTTAATAGTTTCAGAACTGGAAGAAATGTCCTCCCTCTCATCTGTAACATCAACACATGAAAGCAAAGTCTTTTGGTCTGTAACTTCATGACATAGATTCTCCACATCTCCTCTGTAACGTCAGAACTTAGAAGCAACACCCCAGCTCTGTAACTTCAGAAACTGGACACAATATGCTCTAATATGTAACTTCATGTAAGTTACGCCATGTTCTGTAACTGCTGGTAAGTAACGTCTATTGCTCTGTAACTTCACGTAAGTAAATTCCATTGCTCTGTAACTTTATGTTAGTAACGTCCATTGCTATGTACCTTCATCTAAGTAGAGTCCACCTATATATTATACTTTCCTTAGCTTTATAGTGAGAGATGTAAATCTGGGACTGTATATTTCCAGAATAGGAAGATCTTCGAGGCATACATACAGAGCCCCAACAGCACTTGGCACTGGGCTGGACCTCACATTGTCCTGGACTCGCTCAACGTGACCCTTCTCCACGGGGTCATCTCAGTAAGTGGTTTGTGGTAAACACATGTTCTTCGTTCTTTGTAATTCTTCGTCTGTGAATAGTAGGCATGACGGGGAAGTGCAATAAAGGTATTTCGGGGAGTGGAGTGCAATTATCTCGGGGATTGGAATGAAGGTATGTTATGGAGTGGAGTTTAGGTATCTGGGGGAGTGGAACGAAGGTATGTCGGGGAGTGGAATGAACGTATGTCGGGGAGTCGAGTGCAGGTATCTCGATGAGTGGAATGAAGGTATGTCGGGTAGTGGAATGAAAGTATATCGGGGAGTCGAGTGCAGGTATCTCGGGGAGTGGAATGTTGGTGTATGGGAGAGTGGAATATATATATAGTTACATAGATATACATGTACCACCTATACGACTCCTTAAATTGCAGGTGCGATCAGAAGTGATCACTACCTACGCCATGTGTGGCTTCTCGGCCATCGCTTCCTTAGGTATATGTATCGGATCAATGACTGCCATGTGTCCTTCCAGAAAACAGGATGTGATTGACACTGTTTTGATCGCCTTTTTCACTGGCAATCTGGCTTGTTTCGCCACTGGAGCTGTAGCAGGTATGCCTGATTGCATTAGTTTGCTATAGAGGCAGAGCACACATAATGAAATTGTATTAAGTTGTCTGTCTTGTGTTTTATTTGTGTTTTATTTGTCTCCTTCTTATCCTTCTTCTACTCATTCTACTCCCCATCCTCTCTCTTCTTCTTCTTTCTTAAAAATAATGTTATAATGTATGGTTTATATTCACAGCATTCATATCACTGTGTTCTTTTGTTAACTGTGTCACTGTAACATGCATAATTCTAAACGTATAAATGATATGCCAAAGTTGAGTGGTCAGAATGGCCGAATGTAAGAGTAGACTGTGAACGCAGAATGTAACCCTGTAAAAATAAAGCTAGTTCGTTCGTTCATTCGTTCGATTGTTTCTTCTTCTTCTTCTTCTTCTTCTTCTTCTTCTTCTTCTTCTTCTTCTTCTTCTTCTTCTTCTTCTTCTTCTTCTTCTTCTTCTTCTTCTTCTTCTTCTTCTTCTTCTTCTTCTTCTTCTTCTTCTTCTTCTTCTTCTTTTCTTCTTCTTCTTCTTCCTTCTTCTTCTTCTTCTTCTTCTTCTTCTTCTTCTTCTTCTTCTTCTTCTTCTTCTTCTTCTTCTTCTTCTTCTTCTTCTTCTTCTTCTTCTTCTTCTTCTTCTTCTTCTTCTTCTTCTTCTTCTTCTTCTTCTTCTTCTTCTTCTTCTTCTTCTTCTTTTTCTTCTTCTCCACCTCCTCCTCCTCCTCGTCCCCTCCTCTTCCACCTCTTCCTCTTCCTCCTGCTCCTGCTTCTTCTTCTTCTTCTTCTTCTTCTTCTTCTTCTTCTTCTTCTTCTTCTTCTTCTTCTTCTTCTTTTTCGTCTTCTTCGTCGTCATCGTGTGACGGTCCTTTGCATGTTACATGACCAAACGAATTACCATAATTGCATTGTCTGTAGTTTGAAGTTCACTGCTTTGATATTAGTGTTCTGTTAGAAGGTCAGTATATTTCCTTATTGTTTACTGTTAGTTAGATGCATATCCTTTGCAGGACGTTGCAGCAAACCCCAACATATTTTGGCTGATTGTTATTTCCTGGCAAGTTTACGCTGAGTAGCTTGCCATTGCTTTGTGAACGACCGGCACTCATAACATTGTATGAAAAATAACGCAAGGCGACCTGCTGCCAAATCGCAGCAGCTGTGTTTCGAACGCGGTATGCGGGTTTGAGAATTGCATTTGCAACCCTTTGGCCACAGCGCCGTTATCGTTTACTGTGAAAACTGTCACTGTCATTTACTGCCAATATAATACCTTGCGGTGTATGGCAAGGGGGGTCTGGAGTCTGAGAAATTAAGGCCACCTGGCTAGTGCAGTCGCCGCGAACTGTACAGGTTAGAGTTTTCTTTTTGCCACCCGACAGAAAAAAAACAAACCTTACCGAGGATTTGAACTGTGTGAAATTACAAGGGCCTCTAACATATCCCCGAACTCACATACTTGACATAAATTAATGAAGCACGGGGGACGGGGGGGGGTGAGGGGGGAGGATAAGATAATAATAATAATAATAATAATAATAATAATAATAATAATAATAATAATAGAGTAAACTACTAACATATACGCTTTACGATGACGTGAGGTAGAGAATGCATGTCTGACTGCGTTCGGGCCAAAGCAGAAAACGAAGGAAAAAGTGAGAAAACCTCTCACCTCCCCCAACTTAAAAGAGTAAGGAGCGTAAAAAGGGAAGACGATTTTCCAGGGTTCCAGAGACAAGGGCAGGAACTATTATTTATGTTCACGCCCATAGAATGTATTAAACTAGGAGGCTATAGTAGTAACACTGGATGTACAAACTAAGCTTACACATATTAATCAAACAAGTGAGGAAAAACACAAAATGCCCTTTATTTATCACATTATACAACTTCAGGGACACTAATGTACACACTAACATTGAAGCATAAAACCAAAAACCACAAACAGCTGTGGTCTAAAGTAAAACATTAACACTGGGTGGTCCCTAGCAAATAACAATACCTCTGCCCTCTAGGCCAAGTCTATAAGGAACACCAGGTACCACAGCTGAATGCTTAAACACCTAAGCTGGGGTGGGGGGTGGGGGTAGGTGATATGACATTTACAAAAGGCGTCGCCATGGACAATGGAGAGGTGGTCGTGCGCCTGTGAGACCAGGTGAAGAAGGTGGAGAAACAGATTTAAAAAGCCGTATGTGGAAAGGATGAGAATGCGGGGGGTTGGCAGGGTTCCGGTAAGTCTCAAAACTGAGAGGGACGACCAGGAGAACTTGCAATCCGATAGCGCTGGGAACGATTAGTAGTGTGACTCTTCGCTGGCTGTTGATCTAAGGGACGGAGTGCATATGGGAATGTCTTGAGTGCAGTGATGTTGGTTCTTAGCTCAACTCAACTCAACTCATCTGTGTTAATGAATCAACATATATATGCATCATAATGTATACATGCCAGACTTCAACTATTACTAGATAACAAATTCCTTTACTTGCCCATGTTGGTGAATCTGCCATATGGCTCTGCATGTTTTTAGTATTTTAGAACACTGTAGTGATTGATCTATAAAATGTGTATATGTTGTATTTTGTGTATTTGTTTGCTGATGAAGGGTATTCGCCGCAACATCTTATGTTCTGGTAATTATGTTCCATAAAACTGCTTACTTCATGTTATATTTTATTGTTTAATATTTTGTTTCAGATATTATTATATGATGTTTATTTCTCTACAGGAGTGATGTATACAGACAATTAGTCCAGACTCCTACAGTGGGGAAAATGTAACTGCAAAACGAGATAGAGGAAAACAGGGGAGACGAGATTCTTGAGTCGTTCAACATGCCATCGGAACATATCAACAAATGCTTTTACCAGTTAAAATGGTACTTGATGCTGATGATGACACATATAAGAAGATATAATTTTGGCACATAATGGCACACCAGGCATAGTAGATTATTTTCATACCTCCAGAAGGCAAAGTATACGTGTATATGCGCTGGTGTATGTTTTCCTTCTCACAAAAGGGTATCTTCACCTTGACGATTCTTGCTCTGATCTCTTCAAGGCATCTCCCATTTCATGTTATCATTGTTCCGAGATAGTTGTACCCATTCACGTATTTAAGAATATTTCCATTTACCTGTAAACTACATTGAGGCATTTTTCTTCCTAATGACAACCATAATCCGTGTCTTCTTACAATTTAATTCTAACCCTAGTTGTTCACTGTGTGCGACAACCGCATCTACTAAATGTTGCAGATCCTGCTCATTGTCTGCAGTCAATACTGTATCATCCGTATATCTAATGTTATTGATGTTACGTCCCCCAAAGATGATTAATCTTATATCTTCTAAATTTTAAAGAAAAAAAATATTTTCACTGTATATGGAAAAAAGATCCGGAGACGTGACACATCCCTGTCGCACACTTCTCGTAATAGAATGATATTGACCTACATCATTATCAATCATTATGGCAGCTTTTTGTTTCCAATATATGTGTTTTTTTTTTACAAGTCTAATGTCTTTTCCATAAATGTGTAGATCTGCAAGCATCTTCATCACGTTGACGTCTTACTCTATCAAAAGCCTGTGTGTAGTCAATAAAGCAAAGATGTAGGTCTTTACTTCTATCGATTAATGTTCTCAGCATATACACAGCATTTACTGTACCCTTATATTCTAAGAAATCACATTGTTCTTTTCCTAGTTCGGGTATTTTATTCCTAACTATTTGCATGATGATTCTTAGCAATATCTTCGTAACGTGGCTCATTATACTAATTGCACAGTCAAACGTTTTTGTCACGTTGATGGAAAAAATAAATTGGAGAACCTGGTGACACCTGGCAAGATCTAGGGGAAGAGACCAAGGGGAAGGCAGAGGAGTACATACCTGGCTGCCTTGGCTAGTGGCATGGTCGAGACAAGAACCCTGAGCTGATCCACGACTCTGGTGATTGAGTGAGATGGCGAAACATGACCGCCTACGCTTATCGGCATAGCACATGATGATGATGATGATGACGATGTTGATGATGATGATGATGATGATGATGATGATGATGATGATGATGATGATGATGATACTAATTGTTCGAATTTGATCACATTCCAAGGCTCCTGATTTCTCCTGGATTGCAATAAATATAGAATTACATAATTCTGGAGATATATCTCCAGTATCATATATTGTGTTCAACAGTCTGCTAAGGGTTTTATCAATTCTGTTGTTATTTTGTCTGGACCCGGGGTCTTGCCAGATTTCATATGGTTAAGAACATTCTGAGCTTCCATTTTCAAAATTGTTGGTTCATTCATTATTATTCCGAATATCATACTGTTCACCTCTTGTATCATTATAAAGGTTTGTCACATAATCTGACCATGTACGCTGACGACAGGTAGTGGGTTTATTCTACACAGCCGTTAGTTAGACTGAAACGCTGACTTCTCTTTCAGCAAGCAATGGTAAACTATCAGAATATCAACCTGACGTTCATCACAACGTTCCACACAGGACACAGATATGAGATTAAATAAGCGATTCATTTGGCAGTTGCAGACTCAGCAGAGAAGTGACAGCTATCATCATCTTCCACATTTGACGTCAAGCGCCGTGGGGAGGAATAGTTGATGTGCTTGTGCCCGATGATAGTGTCGTTCCGTGTGATTGTATGTCTTTGATGTCTTCATTTTCCACTCGGGTTTCCTCTTGCTCTCATATGAGATCTTACGTGATGTATCTTTTGATGGTAGTTAATGGTGTTGCATTCTAACGAGATGACCGAACCATTTTATTTTCTGCCTTTCAATATACGTAGCACAAGGTAATGATCCCACTGTCCGCCTCATCAATCATATCTTACTCGGTGTCGGATAGTTAAACTGTTAGTTTTATAGATGTGACGTGTAAGATACTAATACAGTGGCAGAGATTCAGTCAAGATGGCTGGTGGTTATCATGTTGTTATCTGATGGGCCTGAGTTCGAATCCCTACTGGGTCTGAGTTTTCTTTCTAACGGATCTGTTCTCCTGAGACGATTCCGCCTATAATGGGTATCAGAAAATGCTTTGGGAAGTAAAAGCGACAAACGTGATGTTATTGAAATCATTGCCAGACTGATGATTGGTCTATGAAACAGGGGGCTGCGTGGTCTCGAGGTATGGTGTCCGCCTCGAGTGCTGGAGGTCCCGGGTTCAAGCCCCGGTGAGGACCGGGATTTTTTCACGTGGACTTCTAGTGATAAAAATTTCCCCTGGTCACTGGGTAGTGAGATCG
Source organism: Cepaea nemoralis (assembly GCA_014155875.1). Taxonomy (NCBI): domain Eukaryota; kingdom Metazoa; phylum Mollusca; class Gastropoda; order Stylommatophora; family Helicidae; genus Cepaea; species Cepaea nemoralis. The sequence continues at coordinate 61,840 of JACEFZ010002517.1, read as the reverse complement.
GACGCCCGTGTGTATTGTTGCGCACGTAAAAAAATCCCTTGGCAGTTGGAAATCGAAAAAGAGTAGCCTAACGGCGCTGGCCAGGCAAAATTCCGAGTTAAAAATCTACCCAAAGTATTTCAGGATCCTCGCCAGTGCTACGAAGTTCGTGCACCGAGCTGAGTTTCTCCAAACTCAGGTTTGAGTTAGGAGGAGAACGGAGACCTTATGGGTTACACCTGTGTGCCGTGATGTTGATCCATCGACTAAACTAAACTAACTAAACTATGAAAATATGCGGCTAGCACTTTGTGCTCAATACATCACAAGATCTGTAAATGAATCCTGAACTTGAGTTACCGCTGTAAGTAAAGTGGTATTGATATAAGTTCAAAACAATGTTTTCCCGTAGTGAATTTGAATAACGAAGACACAAACAATAGATTGCACGATTTATTGCCTGGCATATTTCGCTGCATCTCGTCAGGTACATACTGCAGAAATCACACAACTTACGTGAAATTAACTAGATAAATCCTTCAAGTTGAAATATACACAATTTCGCACAGTAATGTCACTTATCTACCACGGTAATTTTAAGCTGACTAACATGTCTTTCTGTTTACACAATTCTGGCTTGCGTTGATTGATCATAATTGCTTCTGCAAATTTTAACAAACGAGTATTTTGTGTTCTAAACAACACGCGAAATGCAGTGTCTCTGGACACAACGTGGCCACTGGCAACGATGTGCCTGCCGATTGAAGACGCCGCGAGCTTCCGGTATGTCGGCTCCTCGCGGCTAGCTTCTCCTGTGTGTTGTATCTTGTTGACCCATTGAGGTATGTGTTCTGACACCCGTTTGTTAACTCTTTCACTACCAAACAAAAACTGGGCTGTGACCAAACATAAATTTATGGCAGAAAATTGGAACTAGGGGTGTGTTACAATAATGCTTTTAAAATGGTTAAGATGGTAGCAGATCTATTGTATTACATATCAAATTAAAGAGGATTGCACAAGGAACATGACAGTGTTAATAATTAATTGATAGGTTACAAATATTATGACAATAATGAGAGGTTTAATAATAACAACTGAAATTAAAGAGGTAAAAATTATTTAAAAAACTGCACTTATAAGGTGTTTTCTACACTCCTATACTGCTAATCATGTTTAATTTACTGAATAATCAAACAAACACCACTTGTCTTCAAGAATATAAACAGTATTGCTCATTAAAGTAACCCAAAAAGAAGTTTTGGTTCATATTCTGAACCATGTCTTTTTAACAAAAAATGACAAAAAATAATGGCTGAAATCTGGAAGGTGGGGTCTCTCACAGTAAAGTTATGAAAATGGTTAAAATTGTAGAAGAAATGATGTATTATATATCAAAATAAAGGGGATTGCACAAGGAATAAGTTGGTAGGAGAATTTCTGCTTTAGGTTGTAAATAAAATAAAAATAATAATATAATTTGTAAAATAATTGGACAAAAGTAGGTAAAAATAATGTAAACATTGTACTTACCGAGGGGGCGTTGTTATCCAATATCTCTTCACTGCTAATCCAATTGAATTTACTGAACAAACAACACTATTCTAAACTATAAACACCATTGCTTCCAATCAACCATCCGAGAAAATCCATAGGTGTTTGCAGATGATAAAGTTTAGAGTTGACGTGAGATCTTCGAGGACGAAATTCAAACTTCGGTTTTGTTTCTCCTTCTGACACATCTTGCCATGTTGATGGTGATGGGATAGGTGCATCACGCTGTACAGAAGCTTGTAGATTCAACTTTTTTCCTCCAGTTTTATTCTTATTTTGTACTGTTTGCTTTCCTTTCCGCTGAGAAGTGATTGTGACATCCTGACTTTCATTGTCAGACGAACATTCATCAGACATCTCAGCTGAAGACGAAGTTCCACTAGTAATATCTTTATCACCACGTGCTAAAATGTTAGATTCACAGATATAACTGCTGTCTGAATCACTATTATCGGAATCACTATTGTTTAAAACAGTTTCGAATAATAATCTAGCTTGATCTGAAGTCATTCTACGTGGACGCATACTGGTGGGCGTTTCCATTGTGAAAAACCAAAACAAACAAATTAACACTACCTTAAAACTGAAAATTCACAAGAATCCAAAATTAGAAAACCATTGACCGCTCCAAGATGGCGTAGAGATCTTTCGGCTGTACTACTTTTTAGTTTACTGTAACTTAAAATTCCGAAACGGAGCTGAAATATGTGAAATAAACCACTGATCATTTTGTGGGACGAAAAGGGCGGACTGCCATTACAGCAAATCCATTCTGTCCACAGATGGGAGCACGGTAGCGAAAGAGTTAAGCTGTCTCTCCGTTCGACCAATGTAAACGGCCTGGCATCTACATGTGAATTGGTAAATACAATTGTTTGTGGCGTACAGAGGAACAGGCTCTTTGACTGTTGGTGTAGGAATGGGTACGGTTTTACATCTAATGACTGGAGTTGCCGCACAGAATGTTCGACCTACTGCTGTAGTAAGCCGGTCTTGTAGACGTTGCATTACGTCATCCCCTCGAAAGTTTAGCTGGATGAATACCTTGAGTTTAGGGACTGTAGTTACGTCTGCTTTGGGTTTGGGCTGTTGGCAATGGCGCTTTATAAATCCCGTGGAGTACCCATTCAAGTTTAAGACATTCTTCAGAGTTTCAAATTCCTCTGTCAGTGTGTCCTGGGTGCATATCTTTCTAGCACGGTCAAACATACCGGTCAGGCATACCAACACCTATTCTGGAGAGGCTACTACTACTATGTACCGCCAACATCCAATTCAATTTTCTAACTAAGTCATACCGCCAAATTGACGGAGTGGCCATGGGGAGTCCTCTTGGTCCTATTCTAGCGGACATCTTCATGGCACACTTAGAAGAAAAGAGATCCTCAGACATCAACAACTTGGCCTTTTACCGGCGTTATGTGGACGATATACTAATTATCACCACAGACGAGCTACAAGCAACATCGTTTCAGGCCACAATGAACAAGACGCATAAAAACATCTCTCTATCTATGGAACACGAACACAACGAAGCGTTACCGTTCCTAGATATTCTAATGAGACGTAGAGCAGACGGCACAATTCAAAGATCGGTGTATCGCAAAGAAACATGGACTGGCCAATACCTAAATTTTCAGAGCTTCACACCTGTCCAGTACAAACGGGGCTTAGTACGGACCTTGTTTGACCGTGCTAGAAAGATATGCACCCAGGACACACTGACAGAGGAATTTGAAACTCTGAAGAATGTCTTAAACCTGAATGGGTACTCCACAGGATTTATAAAGCGCCATTGCCAACAGCCCAAACCCAAAGCAGACGTAACTACAGTCCCTAAACTCAAGGTATTCATCCAGCTAACCTTTCGAGGGGATGACGTAATGCAACGTCTACAAGACCGGCTTACTACAGCAGTAGGTCGAACATTCTGTGCGGCAACTCCAGTCATTAGATGTAAAACCGTACCCATTCCTACACCAACAGTCAAAGAGCCTGTTCCTCTGTACGCCACAAACAATTGTATTTACCAATTCACATGTAGATGCCAGGCCGTTTACATTGGTCGAACGGAGAGACAGCTTAACAAACGGGTGTCAGAACACATACCTCAATGGGTCAACAAGATACAACACACAGGAGATGCTAGCCGCGAGGAGCCGACACACCGGAAGCTCCCGGCGTCTTCAATCGGCAGGCACATCGTTGCCAGTGGCCACGTTGTGTCCAGAGACACTGCATTTCGCGTGTTGTTTAGAACACAAAATACTCATTTGTTAAAATTTGCAGAAGCAATTATGATCTATCAACGCAAGCCAGAATTGTGTAAACAGAAAGACATGTTAGTCAGCTTAAAATTATCGTGGTAGATAAGTGACATTACTGTGCGAAATTGTGTATATTTCAACTTGAAGGATTTATCTAGTTAATTTCACGTAAGTTGTGTGATTTCTGCAGTATGTACCTGACGAGATGCAGCGAAATATGCCAGGCAATAAATCGTGCAATCTATTGTTTGTGTCTTCGTTATTCAAATTGATATAAGTAATATTGCCATAAGTAACATTACTATAAGTAAACATTGCTATAAGTAACATTGCTATAAGTAAAGCGTCACTGCCATATGTAAAGCGACATTGCTATAAGTAAAGTGACATTGACATTTAAATACCAGAAAGCCAGTCAGTCGATCAGAATTGGTTATGGGAATGAATGTAATAACATGACTCCAAACATAATCCTACAAAAGTGGCACATGCCAGTCACACATGTGACGTGACATACTAGCGTGAAACTTAATAAAACTCACTAGCGAACAGATTTATATTTATAAGATCTGGAATACCTGCAAACAAATGAAAGCAACATTTCTGAAAACATGCATCTTTACAGATAAGAAAATAATTAGTTGCATATCCTTTACTGGACGTTGCAGTCAACCCCAGTAATTTTTGGATGTCTGTGATTTCTTGGCAAGTTTAAGTTCTGTAGTTTGCCATTGCCGGCGACATACGCATGTGAGTCCTTCCTGTGGCAATATAAGAATATCGGTCATGTACCATTTCGTAATCGCTGCAGAAGGTCGGGGATGTTAAACTTAAATGTTACTGACTAAGTTTGTAGAATATCGTGGACCAAGATGCAAGACAATACGCACATTCTACGAGATCTGAGCACCCAACATAACTGGTTCATGAAGAATATTTTGTTTCTTAGTGTAGACCAATTCCATTTCTCATGTCCCAAATTCCATATCTAATGTCCCCAATCCCATGTCTCATGTCCCCAATTCCATGTCTCATGTCCCCAATTCCATGTCTCATGTCCCCAATTCCATGTCTCATGTCTCCAATTCCATGTCTCATGTCCCCAATTCCATGTCTCATGTCCCCAATGCCATGTCTCATGTCCCCAATTCCATGTCTCATGTCCCCAATTCCATGTCTCATGTCCCCAATGCCATGTCTCATGTCCCCAATCCCATGTCTCATGTCCCCAATCCCATGTCTCATGTCCCCAATTCCATATCTAATGTCCCCAATTCCATGTCTCATGTCCCCAATTCCATGTCTCATGTCCCCAATTCCATGTCTCATGTCCCCAATTCCATGTCTCATGTCCCCAATCCCATGTCTCATGTCCCCAATCCCATGTCCCCAATCCCATGTCTCATGTCCCCAATTCCATATCTAATGTCCCCAATTCCATGTCTCATGTCCCCAATCCCATGTCTCATGTCCCCAATTCCATGTCTCATGTCCCCAATTCCATGTCTCATGTCCCCAATTCCATGTCTCATGTCCCCAGTTCCATGTCTTATGTCCCCAATCCCATGTCTCATGTCCCCAATTCCATGTCTCATGTCCCCAGTTCCATGTCTTATGTCCCCAATTCCATGTCTCATGTCCCCAATTCCCCTTCTCATGTCCGTCGATTTACGTGTTTACATTTGTACATTGTTATGTACATATGTATATTTGTTTTTGTTTGTTTTTGTAAGGAAAAAAAACAAATAAAATTAAAAACTATGTTTATAATTCTGGTAAATTTGCTTCTCTTTGTTATGCTACTGATAATTTACTGTTGTATGTTGTATGCGTTGTATCTGGTCTTATGCGTAGTTTTTGTGTGTGCTAATTTCGGTTGATATCGTATGGTTTGTGCTAAGTGTTGATGAGTGTTGGCATTTATTGACAATTGCAAGTCGTTGTCCAAATTAGCGACATATTTGTCAAGGCAATATAATAATACTGTCTTAAAGCTAAGATGATGTTACTGACACAGAAATTCAAACAGAAAATTGAGGTGGTGATAAACGGCAGATGAATTCAGAAAGAAAACTGAGTTGATGATTCACGACATATAAATTCAGATATAAAATTTAGGTGGCGATTAACGGCAGTTAAATTCAGACAGAAAACTGAGATGGTGATAAACAACATAGAAATTCTGACAGAAAATGTAGTTGATGATTAACGCCAGGTAGATTCAGACAGAAATTGCTGAACAAACCCAGAGTGAAAGACCGATGTAAACAGAAAAGAATAAGGGACATTTGTATACGAAATGGGACACTGGGTATAAGATATGAGCCCCGAATTTTAGACAAATCTCCACTCGAAGGTTGATATTATAAGTACCTCGTCATGGGACATAACCTGGCACCCAATGTAGGATGGATTGTCAGATAAACAAAGAAATAAAGTGATGATAAACTACAAAGAACTAAAGACGTAAACCCAGGGTGATGATGAAAGATAAATACACTCATTTGAGGTGATAATTTCGAATATCTTGGGTCATTAATTACCAATTTAGTGACGCAATGAAGGGAATTAAAAGACGTATATATATTGCTCTTCAGGCACTACAACAACTGAATACATTGTGGAGTGGGACAGATAGAACTTCACAAATTTGATTTTTAAGAGCAAGCATCTTTCCCATTGCAACATACACCTATGAGACCTGGACACTTACTAAACAAACTGAAGAGCCCCTTTGAATATAAATGTTATAGACGAGTTCTAAGACTATATTGGATAAAGAAAAGAAAAAACGCATCCATACTTCAAGAGCTGAATATTGAATAAGGTTGGCTATTAAAGACGATAAAATAAAGACAATTTAAATATTTTGGTCACTTCAAACGTCACGAAAGTTAGGAGAGATCAATAATGAAGGGGTATGCCTGCGAAGAGAGGTAGGGGAAGGCCAAAGAGAAGATGGGTGCAGGATATGGCGGATGATCTCCAGATGGGTGTCTCACAATGTTCTTTATAATAACTGAGTGAGATGGTCGTTGTCTAGGTTACAATGCTCCTTGTATGTCACTACGGAGTGAAAGTTGAGCTAGCCACCTGTCTCACAATATAACTCACCCCCACAGTACACATCCACCAGTCATTAAACAAGATTGAGTTGGCGCATATAATCTTTTAATGCAGAAAGAACACGGACAAACGGAACATAATTCTATATCCAGAAACAATATAATCCATAGAATATATATATCCTCCTCACACCTTAACACGCACATATCACTGCCTTCTCAAGGCCTTCTTTAATCTCAAATCCACAAAACAATTATCCAGCTACTATCCACGGCTGGAGCTCACACAATACAACCCACACACTGGGTCAAGGCCTGCACTAACTATCCAACCCACTCTGGGGTTTAGGCCTCAATACACTATGTCTGCTGATAACCGGGCTCAGTCTTTAATCCTTAGTCTCAGAATTCCCATCACTGAAAACCCACAGGGCAGAGTTCTATCACTAACTCCCCTATCATTCACTTTGCAGACAACGGACCTACCCTTCTCTGGTCCTGACACTCCACTGTCCAAAACATCCTACCCTCAGTCGGTCTCAGCCCCAACTGCCCTTTCAGTCTCCTGACTTCACACAAAACTCAACTGTCTCTCACCCCATCCACCCTGGGGGTCTCCACTCACCCTCACCATTATTTCTCATGGCTGGTTGTTTTTCTCGTAGTCCCGCTACAAAGGTCACTCACCTCAATGTCAATGACCCAGCATATGTCAGGGTGTATCGGACGCGAGACATCTTGCTTACGATCGAGAGGTTTTCCGGAAGGTTGTTATGGGAGCGAGGTTCTGCAAAGGACATGCTACTGAATGAATGAATGTCTCTTGTATGAACTTCCCTGTGAAATAATAAGCGAAATAACAATGACTAAAATAATTAATAATAAATAAATACTTTAAAGTACTTTACAACTGTCCGCCGTTTACATGACTGAAAACTGTGTCAAGGACACCACCTACATTAATACAACAAAATACAAATATTTTAAGTAATAACACTATGTGTTAACAAGTAAACATAGCTACTTTCAAATATTATGCAATTTATCAGATGTTGAGAAATAGCCAATATAGGAATATTGTAGCTTGTCGAATCCACGGGGTTTGCTATTGACTGATTATGAGGTGTGCGGTTGTAGCGCAAAACGTGTCTCAACCACTGCTAAACTGCCGCAATCAAGTTAACAAGAAAAGGCGATTCACATACTGTATTCAAGAAAGATAATCGTGTACTAAAATACATCGAGACAATAGCAATTATACCTCTACAACCGCGTTTGTGTAGAGAAAAAAACTGGAATTACCTTGGGGATAATATTGCTCTACATTCGAGCAGTATCAGAGACTATCTGTTATGTATTCAGCCACAGTATGCTCCATCCATTCACTTTGTATGTTATGTAATTCTTTAGTATGCACCTGACTAAACGCAGCTAAATATGTCAGGCAATAAATCGTGCAACATATTGTCTGTGGCTTCTGTGTTTATATTATTGCATAAGCGTTATCGTTACCATCATCATGATCATCACTGTCATCACTATCTTTTACCAAGAGATGCGTTATAATGGGAAAGTAACTCCCACGATCACCAGTTTCACATCAAACCTGTGTTCTTGTCCAAATCATACCATATGGTCAAGTAGCTTCTCTCATCCGACTTTCGTCTTATCAGTTGTCACAGTGCTTAAGCAGTTATTTATTTTCATAACATGACCACACACTCTTCACCGCCCATCATCTAACTCCTCCAATCAGTTCGCGGTTTGTATCTGTTTCCTGAATGATTTCCCCGCAGTGTGTTCCCGCGACACTTGGAAATCGCACACGGTAGGCTGTAAGGACACTAACTGGCAAATTAGTGCAGAAAAATTATCAACTAGTGGATGGGTCCGTTTGATTGAGTGCAATATATCTAACTGAAGTAGATATCACACAAGTGCATTCCGATGTTGAACACACTGACCTCAGTGAGACGTAACCCACATCCTTCGAGTGAAGATGAAGGAAGAGGCAGTAGAGGAGGAGGAGGATATTCAACAAATTAACGACACATGAATCCTGGCGGAGATCGAAGAATACAATGAACCATTTTTTCTATATTTACAGCCTGTGTGTATATATATGTGTGTGTGTGTGTGTGTGTGTGTGTGTGTGTGTGTGTGTGTCCATGCGTGCGTGCATGCGTGTGTGTGTGTGCGCACGTGTGTATAGATTAATCATAAGCAATATACATTTGGGGAGTCTCCGTGGCGAAGTAGTCAAGCCGTCTGATTCGGGCTCTGAAGGTTGTGGTTCGATTCCGGATAGTGTCCTTCGGTTCACGAGTGCACTTTTTCGGAGACTCTTAAGGATCGTCGCTGGAGCTACGGAGCTCGTGCTTTGTGCGACGCTTTCCGCGCTGCGGAGAAAGGCTGAGTCATATGGGATAAAACCGAGTGCAATTAAGCTTTTTTTAAAAAACAAAATATACATATAACATTAAGGAATGTCAAATATACACCAAGAAACACAAAATGTGATCTACGTGTACTTATGAATGAGGAAATACAAGATAAATTCAACATAGTGGTAAAGATCATATCGGATATATTGTTCGACATGGAAATATTATTTCAAGATGTCAGCGACAAATGGGAAATATTAAAGACATCAGTCAACCAAGCTGCAGAAACAACTATCCCAAAAATGAAGATGACAGAACGAAAGAAATTAATAACAGAAGACATATTAAAACTAAGGCTGCGACTGATTAATTAAAATTTAATAGTGAACTTTTGCCGATTTAATTCCATGCAGTAGATTAGCAATAAGATCATAGATAAAGATTAGAATAAGTGTGGGGGACAAGACCGTGACGCAGTAGTACTTTCTTGCCCTTGAGTCCGTCTATCTGTACTCAGGCTCTTCTGTTGTGCAAGTATGCTTTCACCCATTTGTACATTCTTCCATTGAGTTTGCAGTTTCTCAGTTTCTTCATCAGACCTTCTTTCCAAACTTTGTCAAAGGCTTTCTTCAGATCTAATAGCTGACATAAATAACAACATATTGCAGAAGTTTTGTTCTCACAACATCATACAGTTCATCAACAACACACCGGTGTTTACTTCACAGTCTGGAGCTCCTAAAAGCGACTTTATAAGGATCAAGTACATTTGTCTATATTGGGCACCAGTTTGCTCGCCAAAAATATCAAATACCCAGAACGGACACAACCTACATCCAATACTGGATCGCGTAGGACACCTTTAGCTACTCCACCTCAAACTCAAGCCAGACGACATACTCCCGCCACATCAAGTACCAATATACCAGAAGAGAGCAGGCCACTCATAACCACGGCTCCTGATATCCAAGCCAGACGGACCATTTACACCACACTAAATCCGTACAATACTCCCTCTTTCAAACAGGAGGGTGATAATTATGAAGATACACAACAAGGATCAATCCAACAGTAACAACAACGTGCCACCACAGTTTCCTGTTAGCCATGAATCAGAGCCTGTAGTTGGAAGTCGTTACACACCCGTGAGAAATCAACAGTATCCATTCCATTGTAACCCAGAGTTGTTATACCTCACATATTTTAGCCCAGCTTCACTTCTTCAGGCACTTATGATGTCGCTGTACCAAGGACCAACACAGCCTGGTATTTACTAGCAATTCAGCACAAAGCAACACCGGATCTCTGTACAAGAAAGAGCCTCTCCTAGAAAGTGTATGTGCATACTTGGTTATTGTTTTATATAGCAACGTATTAGATTGTGTTTGACTAAAAATATTGACTCCTATTGAAGTCACAGAGATTGACGCTTAGTTGGATATCTTTTATAATACATTTTATTGCGTTTATACTGTGAGTGAGGGGGTCTTCACTGATCATCCTTACTTATCTTTATAGTATTTTGTGTGTGCGCGTGTTTATTGATAGAGATATTACTGTTTGTCTCGACTTTAGAGTGTTTATTGTTATAAGGGACGTAAGTTGTATTCATTTGGTGTTTTAAAAAGTTCATGATTACGCATTGTTAAAATGTCTAATAAGTACGAAAACTAGCTCAGTAATAATGGGCACAGAATCGGGCATTTAAATATCTGGCATCTATTATGGAAGCTGCGTGAACTATCACTTATAGTTAATCAAAATTTTCACATGCTCGGCGTTAGCGAAAGTCGATTAAATAGTAACATCTCAGATGATGACATCGCTATCAGAGGCTTTAAAACCATTAGAAGAAATCCCTATCAGAAACAAGAGACGGGTATTGCAGTTTATATTTCTAACTCGCTTAACGCCCACCGTAGGCTAGATTTTGAAACCTGTGAGATTGAGTGTGTATGGCTTGAGGTCAAGCTTCAAAATTGCATACCTCTAGTAGTTGGCTATCTTTATGGAAACCCCAGTGCAGGAAATATCTGGTATGAAATATTCACCACTATCATGGATGAAGTCTTTAGTAATGCTAGAGAAATAATACTGCTAGGCGACTACAACATAGACACTAACAAATCAAACAAGATATGAGAAAATATAATAGAGTCATATAACTTCCAACAGTTAGTCAAACAAGCCACTAGAATAACAAAATCATCTGCAACACTTATAGATCATATCTACACTACGTGTGCTGACAACATCACAGCATGTACTGTACCTATTAATGCAATGAGCGATCACTACCCAGTATGTTGCACCTGGTCGAAAAGAGGTACCAAAACTCCGAAACACAAACATATAAGTATAAAATATAGAAATTATAAAAACTTCAATCAAGATGAATGTTTACAAGACTTGCTCAACAAATCTCTGGACTATGTTTACCAGCTTCCTGACCCAGATGATGCTCTGAAACACTGGCTGAAGACCTTTCTAAACGTATTTGATAAATATGTTCCATTTAAGGAAGTTCGTGTTAAACATCACACTAAGCCCCCGTGGATCACACAGGAGGTAGTTGAACTTATGAGAGACCGGGACAGGACACATAAAAATAGAGATCTAACTATGTACCGTAGTCTGAGAAACAAAGTTCACTACGTTAATCGAAAGGAAAAGAAAAACTATTTTAAGAACTTAATAATAGATAAAACCAACACTAAAGATATATGGAAAGCAATTAATACCTTGACAAACAAACACAAATCATCACAATCGTTACCATCAAATCAGGTTACATGTGAACAATTTAGTAGTTTCTTTCAGTCTGACATAAACCAATTGAAGGCTGTAATACCAGATGTGCCTCATGACATATCTTTATTATCATCATTCTGTGAGAGCAAATGCTATGGAGACATTCCCACAAACATACAGCTAATGACGACCACTGAAGTATTTACTCATCTCAGTAACCTAAACAAACAATAACTCATCAGGACTAGTTGGAATCAGTAATCGGATCCTTCGCTATGTTGCACCGGCGATCTGCGAGTCACTAACTCTTATATACAATCAATGTCTCACCAAAGGTCACTTCCCATCAGCATTTAAAATCGCTAAAGTGTATCGTCATTTAAAAGCTGGTTCATTAGACGATCGTATCATGAGTAATTATAGGCCAATTTCCATATTATCCTTTTTATCCAACCCGCTAGAAAAGCACATCCACAAAACAACACTAGAGCATTTAGTTCGCCACAAACTAATAGCTGACAGTCAGTCAGGATTTCGGCGAAAATATTCCTGTCATACGGCCCTAACAACAATGATAGAAAACTGGCATCAAAATATTAACAACAATACTCTATGTGAAACGATGTTTATAGACTTTAAATAAGCATTCGTTATGATAGATCATACTATCCTAATTAAAAAACTAGAAACAATGAAAGTAAGCTTTAATATAGTGACATTAATAAACTCATTTTTATTAGACAGAAAACAAGTAGTATCACACAATAAATATATATCCCAAGCCATTACCATTAATACTGGAGTACCTCAGGGGTCTATACTTTGCCCTCTGTTATTTGCCATTTATATAAATGATCTTCCCTTATATCTGTCATCGTCCTGCGATCTATTTGCGGAAGACTGCACATTATATACAAACGCTATTGATCGTAATGTGCTAGAATTATCCTTGCAACAGGAAATAAATAGTGTTGTTAACTGGAGTCATGCAAAACGCATGCAAATTAACATTTCTAAAACAAAATCTATCTTAATAGGAACCAGGCAAAGACTTCACACTCTGAACTCACAGAGAACTCTACAGCTGCACATTGCCTATAGAAAGTGTAACCGAGCTCAAGACACTGGGTCTTATCATAGATCAAAATTTTTCAGTTAATTCCTATGTTCATGCTCTAGTTAAACAAATAGCTAAAAAAAAGTATACCAACTTGCCAAAATTAAAAACTTCCTCGACGAAAACACAAGAAAGATATTCTATACTTCCCACATACAAACACATATTGATTATTCCACAATCTGGGATGGATGCTCCAAATCAATAACAAAACGCGTTTATTCACTCCAGAAAAGGGCAGTGCGTCTAATCAATGGTGATAAGTTTACAAACAATTCTAACCTACATGAACGTCTTAAGTTACTGCCACTCCACAAACGCCTACTTTTTAATAAGGTTACACTAACTCACAAAATCCTATTTCAAAATGTCCCAAACTACCTTTGGCCATTGTTTAAATACAACGCAAGACATAGCGAACGATTAAATTTACCTCATGTCCCTAAACCTAGGATAGACTTATATAAAACAATCTTAGCATACTCTGCCACTCAGTTGTGGAATAATCTTTCCACAAGAAATCAAAGTCACCACCAATCATTATACATACAGTTGCAACCTATTTGAACACTACCTCAGGACAGACTACATGCCCCCTTTTAAAACAAAACAGCAACAAAGACAATAATAATGGTAAATTATCTCGAACGACAACTAGCCAGAAAAAAAAAAACATTCCCATATGTGTGGCACGTTACACCCACCTTGGGTATTTATGATGCCCATGTTAAACATTTTGGTCACTTGAAACGTCATGAAAGTTTGGAGAGAACAATAATGGAGAGGTATATGCCTGGGAAGAGAGGAAGAGGAAGGCCAAAGAGAAGATGGGTGTAGGATGTGGCGGATGATCTCCAGATGGGTGTTTCGAACGCGGGACATCTTGCTTATGATTGAGAGGTTTTCCGGAATGTTGTTATGGGAGCGAGGTTCTGCAAAGGACATGCTACTGAATGAATGAATGAATGAATGAATGAATGAATGAATGAATGAATGAATGAATGAGTGAATGAATGTTAAACATTGCCTCAACGAGTCATGTATTACTGATTATTTTTCATGCATTTTAATGCTTATTGAGTAGTATATAGGAAGGATATCCACCGTAAAGAGGGCGGTTTTTTGAGGGATAACAAAGAACAAAGAAGGAGGTGCGGGAGGTGCGGGGAGGTGCCGGAATAAAATAGTAAGCTCAAAGAAGGGGAGTGGCGGAACATAATTTATGCATAATCGATTGGTTTGCGCCGGCTGTTACGGGTTGATGTATTCGTATCTTTGTTAAGATCGGCGAACAACTGTCAGCAAAAAAGTCGATATTGTCCGTACCAGAAATAATGTGGTTTGTAAATTACACCTGTCGGCGATAGGTGGCGTTTTTAATCAGATCATCGGTATATGTAAACAATGATAAATGAATTGAGACACGGGGTTAGTTGGTACCACAGTCGCATTGCAGATGGTGCGATAACCAATTCGATAGAGTGTGTCGGGGTATCGCCAATGTGTAACTGGGGTGTATAATAGGTTAAGTTGGTACCATAGACCCCCCTCATTTGGCGGCGTTGAGTTCGAATCTCAATGCTTTTTCGTTGGTAAGGTTACCAGTTTATCACGTATGGGTGTACCTAGTTGTCATAGGGGGTGTGTAGTATGTCATAGTGGGATATCACCAATGTGTAACTTGGGTGTCTCTTGGGTGCCCTACCATGCAACAGGTTCGGATCTCACTGTGTGGTGGGGTAGTGTGGCAGTGGTCGAGTGTGTAACGGGGATAGGTGGTGCCGTAGGCATCGTTTGAGAGTCGATTCACGCCGCGGTTCGATAAGGATGTCCACCCTAGGCGGCTCTTTTTAAGTGTATACCTAAGCCGTAAACGTATAACAGTGGTGTCTAGTTGCTGCCATAGCGCTTGAAAGGTTCGAAACCTACTGTGTGGTGGCGTAGTGTGGCAGTGGTCGAGTATGTAACGGAGCTAGGTGGCGTCATTGACGATTCGAATAACGCGGCTGGTTGATAACTATACCCAACATAGGCGCCAGAGAAGCGAATCCCGCTATGTGGTGAATCTGTTAAAGTAACATTGGTGTCACGTGTTTCGTATCTTTGTTAAAGGTTGGTTTACAACATCTGTGACCAAAAAGTCAGTATTGTCCGCAGGTGTATAGTAAAAGAAATAATGTGTATTGGGAATTAGGTGTGCTGGCGACAGTTGGTACTATTAATTATATCACCATTATATGTTAACAAAGGAGAACTCAAGTGAATCGTGTGTCGATCAATGCGGGAGAGATTGCCTGACGCGCAATTTACGCTGTAATGCCAATAGCTCCAGTTTTCCTATTGCGGTTATTAGTGATCTGTAGAGACCTGTAGTGGTTTATGCACTACCATTACATAGTATAAAGGAAAACCTTAAAAACGTAAAGAGGGCGGCTTAGTGATATTCGTTGTTAAGGGGTTGGTTAGCGGTGAAAAGGGGTAGATAAGTGCCCCCGAACACTAGCATCATACACTTTCAGATCGTTAAAGGAAATCCTTGAAGGAAAAAAAAAAAAAAAAGTAAAGATGACCCTCCATGTCGGCGTAGGTGTCGGACTTGAATCAGATCGAACCTGAGGGTGGTGTAAGACCAAAGCAATTAAAAAACATGGCTGCTATCTGTTCTATATTACGGCCAAAATATGTGCAGGCCGCCGGCCTTTGAGTTGAGTCTGCTTGTGGCTTGCGGCGGCAGCTTGACTTGTAAAACACACAAACCGATGTGTGGCTTACAACCAATCACGGTGTTGGTCTTAGAATTGATCCACATCTTATGTTAGACAAACACTGATTGGTTGACAACTATACTGTGGGCGGGGTTTACTTTATGTAATATATAACCAACTCACTATCTCTCTCACTTTGTGTTTTACACAAGAACGACGAACGATCGAGTCTTCAGTTTTGTGGTTAGTCAACTGCTATTTGCCTTCAAGTGTGGAAAGTTTGACAGGCACCTGTTTGTCTCAGTATCCACGGACTATCAACCATATACGGACATACCGATTTAGTGGATCTGTCTCCCAGTTTTTGGCTATTCAAGCTGACTTGTAAGATTTATCAACCAGTTTTTTACCCAGACCCACCCCAAGTGTAAGCAATAGCATTATTCTGCCTTAGTTTACAACGGCAGCTGAAAAGATTTCATCACCGATTGAAGCAAAGACCGGCACAACTTGTTCGGATTTGATACCGCATACTAAACTAGTGAACATTACATCTTGTTGTTTGGATATTTGGCATCCTAAACTAGTCAACGTCGAGTTATCTACCATTAGTGCAAGTTATAAACTAATTATATTCAACACCATATACAGAGGCTCAGTGTGAACAGGTTTCAAGTCGAGTGTCGATTATCTTATTATCAATTCGCTAGCGAACGTGCCTAAAAAGATGGCTACTCGGCAATCATCTGAGAAACACGTATGTGCAACTTGTGGAAAAGGCTTCACTGAAAAGCGCAGTCTGCTTCGCCATATTCGTAACAGTCACAGTACCAAGGAGCAAGTGTATTCGTGTCAAACTTGTGGTCATCATTTTAACAGGAAAGACAATCTACAACGTCACATTACAAAAGAACACACAACACCAGGATCATCATCCAGTGTAATACCAACAGTAACGTCAACACCTTTTTCACCAACAGTGCGTAAGAGACCAGCGGCTACCAATAGTGATGTGACAAGCAGGAAGAAGAAGAACACTAAACAAAACGAAAACGCCTATCCAGCTACCAACACACAACCCGAGGATGAAGCGGGTTCTCTACACACGCTACCAGATGATGTTAGACAAGTATACAACGACAACTGGAGTAGTATCAAGACACATAACAAGATCAACACATATATGTCTGTCTATACATTTTTTATTAGTCCACAGACACAACACCCTAAAGACTGGACAGAGACCTTGTACAAGATCTTTGACACTCAAAAGAGCATATTCAAATCAACTTTAGTTATCATGTAGTCCTTAGGCACATCGAAACACAAGCTCTTCGGTTCTACCATGCATCTTTCAATAACGCTTCTGTCTTAGAAATTCCACAACTAATTCGAAACAGACAAAACTTTGACAATTTTATCAAAACAGTACACGAACACGACATTCTTACATACGCTATGCAACAACGTCCAAATACCAAATACACTACAGAGACGATTCCAGCTATAAGTTTTTATCTCTATCATATCCCAGAATTCTGTCTCGTTTAATAAATAACCACAGGTTTATGACCAACGTTCGACACCATTGTACACTGTGTGTATATGAGCATACTATGTATAACATCCCATATTACACCATCCATTTTTATACTGATATTATGTTTATTTTTTATGTTTGTAAAATTTACTGGAAATACTGTAAAATAAACAATTATATGTATTATAATTGCGTTCACTTGTTGGTTTTTATTGTTGACAGTGCATATGGGTGTCAGGGGATGAGCGGGTGTTACATGTTGATGGGCAAGTCAAGAAATATCTCAAACAAACTTATAAATATATCGACCACATAGGAAAATGTCTTAACTAAAGATGAAAACTACGGGTCAAGTAACGAAAAAATTTCAAAGAAGCTTTTAAAAAATAGGAAACAATGATAGAAAATGGTGGTCAAAGATAGAAATATCTCATCCGAACTTATAACAAGTAAGAAAATATACTAGTAAGATCAAGAAATATGTCGACCGAAGTAATACAATAGGCAGAACGATGGACAAACTTATAAATATTTCATTCAAACTTATAAAGACTATGATAAAATGTTATCCAAATCAAATAACAGGCTGACCAAACTTATAATTAGCTCATCCAACCTTGTAAATAGTAGGAAAAGTTGTTAGCCAAATAGGCAAAATATTGGTCAGATACACAAATATCTCAATCAAACTTATAAAAAGTAGGAAAAAAGGCTAGTCAAACTAATAAAAAGGGTGGCCAAATACATAAATGTCTCTACCAAACTTACAAAAAGTAGGAAAATTGTAAGTCAAATGTTAAAAAAAAAAAAAAAAAAAAAAACTTGGGGTAAATAGACATCATATTAACGAAATAGGAAAAATGTCGCTCAAACTTATAAATAACACGTCCAAACTTATAAAAAGTAGGAAAATGTGTTAGCCGAATGGTGAAAATATTGCTCAAATTAAGAAACATCTCGACCGAAGTAGGAAAATACGTGATTCAATGTATACAAACGTTGGGTAAATACAGAAAGATGTCGACCAAACTGATAAAAATCTCTGCCAAACTTATGAAATGTAGGAATATTTGTTAACCAAAAGGGAAAATGTCGGCCAAATACAGAAATATCTCCACCAAACTTATGAAAAGTAGGAACAGTTGTTAACCAAATAGGCAAAATATTGGTCAGATACACAAATATCTCAATCAAACTTATAAAAAGTAGGAACAAAGGCTAGTCAAACTAATAAAAATGGTGGCCAAATACATAAATATCTCAACCAAACTTATAAAAAGTAGGAAAACAATATTAGCCAGCTCAACTAAAAGGCTGACCAAACTTATAAATATATCATCCAAACTGACCAAAGTAATAAACATATTGGGTAAATATAGAAATATGTCGACGAAACTTTTACAAATCTCCGGTAAATTTATGAAAAATAGGAAATTTTGTTAACTAAATGTGAAAAAAATATCGACCAAACTTATAAAAAGCTCTGCCAAACTTATGAAAAGTAGGAAACTTTGTTAACCCACACGAAGAAAATTATTAACCAAAGATAGAAAAATATCAACCTAAATAGGAAAATTTGTTAACCAAATGGGAAAAATATTGACCAAGTAAACACATATTTCAACCAATCTTATAAATATGTCATCCAAATTTACAAAAAGATAGGAAAATTTGTCGACCAAGTAAGAAACTATATTACCAAAACTGGAACAGATATTAATCAAAGTGAGAAAAATACCACCCAAACGAAGAAATATGTATGGTAAAGTAAGAAAAAAGTTGGCCAAATAATAAATAATAATAATAAATACGCTAGCCAAGTGAAGAAATATTAACCAAGAGGAGAAAAAATTATAGCAAACTAAGAAATTTGCTTTCACAACTTGTCGAATTGCCCTACCAACTACCCCATTTGCTTTTACAACTTATCAAATTGACCAATTAACCTCACAAATTCCCCACTGACTCTCACAATTTTACCACTTGCCATTACAACGTGTCGACTCCCTCTCATAATTTACCCAAAGGGGTTTACTATAGGTATTATATATCCACAATCAAGCGTTCTCACACTCACAATAATAACGAAATACTGGGATTTAAGCCTGTTTTTAATCAATTTCTTTGTTTGCAGTCAAAGCATAGAAATTCCGCCAACCACCTTGTTGTTGAAGTATCCAAGGACTTAGCTTATCAACCATATATTCGCCTACAGATTTAGCGAAATCCTCTTCCAGGTCTTGGACATTCACATCGGCGTTGTAAGAATTATCAACCAGATGCTTACCCAGACGCATGCCAAAGGTAAACATCATAATTATTCTCCCATAGTTGATGACATTATCACCAAAGAATTCATCACTGACTAAAACAAAGACTTGGAAAACATGTTCGGGCTTGATACTGTCTTCTAGTCTTTGTTTTAGTCAGTGATGAATTCTTTGGTGATAATGTCATCAACTATGGGAGAATAATTATGATGTTTACCTTTGGCATGCGTCTGGGTAAGCATCTGGTTGATAATTCTTACAACGCCGATGTGAATGTCCAAGACCTGGTGTCACCGCCTCACATTCATATATATTATTAGAGGGCTGCAACTCCAGCCCAAGGGATAACATCGAGTCGCTCAGGACCCGAGTAATCTAGAACCTTCTCGAAAGAGCTGGTCATCGAGTCCATGGTTCCGTGGACACTTATGTGGCCCGCCTAATGCGGGGTCCACGAGGAACTCGGACAGAGTTACCGCCCGTGTCGAATGTGGACACGAGGAGACCGGCAGAGAACAGACGGACTTGAGAGAGGCAACAAGGCCTGCCTGAGAGGGACTCAATAGATATTCATATATATATATATATATATATATATATATATATATATATATATATATATATATATATATATATATATATATATATACATAGGCTAGATAGTGTGCTAGATTGTTGTGTGACAACTATGTGCTTGATGTTTAACTATCTGTGATATGTAAGATAATATAGCGCGGGCTGTTAACCCACTGCGCCAACTGTATATTCAATACAATAAATATTCGATCTCATAGCGAACAGATTTATTGTTGCCTGTATGTACCCGTGTTCAGTTACCTAGATAAGAGCAAGATGAAAACTAGCCCCCAAAAAGCCTGTCATCATCTTGCTCTTATCTAGGTAACTGAACACGGGTACATACAGGCAACAATAAATCTGTTCGCTATGAGATCGAATATTTATTGTATTGAATATACAGTTGGCGCAGTGGGTTAACAGCCCGCGCTATATTATCTTACATATCACAGATAGTTAAACATCAAGCACATAGTTGTCATACAACAATCTAGCACACTATCTAGCCTATGTATATATATATATCTATGAATATCTATTGAGTCCATCTCAGGCAGGCCTTGTTGCCTCTCTCAAGTCCGTCTGTCCTCTGCCGGTCTCCTCGTGTCCACATTCGACACGGGCGGTAACTCTGTCCGAGTTCCTCGTGGACCCCGCATTAGGCGGGCCACATCAGTGTCCACGGAACCATGGACTCGATGACAAGCTCTTTCGAGAAGGTTCTAGATTACTCGGGTCCTAAGCGACTCGATGTTATCCCTTGGGCTGGAGTTGCAGCCCTCTAATAATATATATGAATGTGAGGCGGTGACACCTGGAAGAGGACTTCGCTAAATCTGTAGGCGAATATATGGTTGATAAGCTAAGTCCTTGGATACTTCAACAACAAGGTGGTTGGCGGAATTTCTATGCTTTGACTGCAAACAAAGAAATTGATTAAAAACAGGCTTAAATCCCAGTATTTCGTTATTATTGTGAGTGTGAGAACGCTTGATTGTGGATATATAATACCTATAGTAAACCCCTTTGGGTAAATTGTGAGAGGGAGTCGACACGTTGTAATGGCAAGTGGTAAAATTGTGAGAGTCAGTGGGGAATTTGTGAGGTTAATTGGTCAATTTGATAAGTTGTAAAAGCAAATGGGGTAGTTGGTAGGGCAATTCGACAAGTTGTGAAAGCAAATTTCTTAGTTTGCTATAATTTTTTCTCCTCTTGGTTAATATTTCTTCACTTGGCTAGCGTATTTATTATTATTATTTATTATTTGGCCAACTTTTTTCTTACTTTACCATACATATTTCTTCGTTTGGTTGGTATTTTTCTCACTTTGATTAGTATCTGTTCCAGTTTTGGTAATATATTTTCTTACTTGGTCGACAAATTTTCCTATCTTTTTGTAAATTTGGATGACATATTTATAAGATTGGTTGAAATATGTGTTTACTTGGTCAATATTTTTCCCATGTGGTTAACACATTTTCCTATTTAGGTTGATATTTTTCTATCTTTCGTTAATAATTTTCTTCGTGTGGGTTAACAAAGGTTCCTACTTTTCATAAGTTTGGCAGAGCTTTTTATAAGTTTGGTCGATATTTTTTTCACATTTAGTTAACAAAATTTCCTATTTTTCATAAATTTACCGGAGATTTGTAAAAGTTTCGTCGACATATTTCTATATTTACCCAATATGTTTATTACTTTGGTCAGTTTGGATGATATATTTATAAGTTTGGTCAGCCTTTTAGTTGAGCTGGCTAATATTGTTTTCCTACTTTTTATAAGTTTGGTTGAGATATTTATGTATTTGGCCACCATTTTTATTAGTTTGACTAGCCTTTTTTCCTACTTTTTATAAGTTTGATTGAGATATTTGTTTATCTGACCAATATTTTGCCTATTTGGTTAACAACTGTTCCTACTTTTCATAAGTTTGGTGGAGATATTTCTGTATTTGGCCGACATTTTCCCTTTTGGTTAACAAATATTCCTACATTTCATAAGTTTGGCAGAGATTTTTATCAGTTTGGTCGACATCTTTCTGTATTTACCCAACGTTTGTATACATTGAATCACGTATTTTCCTACTTCGGTCGAGATGTTTCTTAATTTGAGCAATATTTTCACCATTCGGCTAACACATTTTCCTACTTTTTATAAGTTTGGACGTGTTATTTATAAGTTTGAGCGGCATTTTTCCTATTTCGTTAATATGATTTCTATTTACCCCAAGTTTTTTTTTTTTTTTTTTTTACATTTGACTTACAATTTTCCTACTTTTTGTAAGTTTGGTTAGAGATATTTATGTATTTGGCCACCCTTTTTATTAGTTTGACTAGCCTTTTTTCCTACTTTTTATAAGTTTGATTGAGATATTTGTGTATCTGACCAATATTTTGCCTATTTGGCTAACAACTTTTCCTACTATTTACAAGGTTGGATGAGCTAATTATAAGTTTGGTCAGCCTGTTATTTGATTTGGATAACATTTTATCATAGTCTTTATAAGTTTGAATGAAATATTTATAAGTTTGTCCATCGTTCTGCCTATTGTATTACTTCGGTCGACATATTTCTTGATCTTACTAGTATATTTTCTTACTTGTTATAAGTTCGGATGAGATATTTCTATCTTTGACCACCATTTTCTATCATTGTTTCCTATTTTTTATAAGCTTCTTTGAAATTTTTTCGTTACTTGACCCGTAGTTTTCATCTTTAGTTAACACATTTTCCTATGTGGCCGATATATTTATAAGTTTGTTTGAGATATTTCTTGACTTTCCCATCAACATGTAACACCCGCTCATCCCCTGACACCCATATGCACTGTCAACAATAAAAACCAACAAGTGAACGCAATTATAATACATATAATTGTTTATTTTACAGTATTTCCAGTAAATTTTACAAACATAAAAAATAAACATAATATCAGTATAAAAATGGATGGTGTAATATGGGATGTTATACATAGTATGCTCATATACACACAGTGTACAATGGTGTCGAACGTTGGTCATAAACCTGTGGTTATTTATTAAACGAGACAGAGTTCTGGGATATGATAGAGATAAAAACTTATAGCTGGAATCGTCTCTGTAGTGTATTTGGTATTTGGACGTTGTTGCATAGCGTATGTAAGAATGTCGTGTTCGTGTACTGTTTTGATAAAATTGTCAAAGTTTTGTCTGTTTCGAATTAGTTGTGGAATTTCTAAGACAGAAGCGTTATTGAAAGATGCATGGTAGAACCGAAGAGCTTGTGTTTCGATGTGCCTAAGGACTACATGATAACTATGCTCTTTTGAGTGTCAAAGATCTTGTACAAGGTCTCTGTCCAGTCTTTAGGGTGTTGTGTCTGTGGACTAATAAAAAATGTATAGACAGACATATATGTGTTGATCTTGTTATGTGTCTTGATACTACTCCAGTTGTCGTTGTATACTTGTCTAACATCATCTGGTAGCGTGTGTAGAGAACCCGCTTCATCCTCGGGTTGTGTGTTGGTAGCTGGATAGGCGTTTTCGTTTTGTTTAGTGTTCTTCTTCTTCCTGCTTGTCACATCACTATTGGTAGCCGCTGGTCTCTTACGCACTGTTGGTGAAAAAGGTGTTGACGTTACTGTTGGTATTACACTGGATGATGATCCTGGTGTTGTGTGTTCTTTTGTAATGTGACGTTGTAGATTGTCTTTCCTGTTAAAATGATGACCACAAGTTTGACACGAATACACTTGCTCCTTGGTACTGTGACTGTTACGAATATGGCGAAGCAGACTGCGCTTTTCAGTGAAGCCTTTTCCACAAGTTGCACATACGTGTTTCTCAGATGATTGCCGAGTAGCCATCTTTTTAGGCACGTTCGCTAGCGAATTGATAATAAGATAATCGACACTCGACTTGAAACCTGTTCACACTGAGCCTCTGTATATGGTGTTGAATATAATTAGTTTATAACTTGCACTAATGGTAGATAACTCGACGTTGACTAGTTTAGGATGCCAAATATCCAAACAACAAGATGTAATGTTCACTAGTTTAGTATGCGGTATCAAATCCGAACAAGTTGTGCCGGTCTTTGATTCAATCGGTGATGAAATCTTTGCAGCTGCCGTTGTAAACTAAGGCAGAATAATGCTATTGCTTACACTTGGGGTGGGTCTGGGTAAAAAACTGGTTGATAAATCTTACAAGTCAGCTTGAATAGCCAAAAACTGGGAGACAGATCCACTAAATCGGTATGTCCGTATATGGTTGATAGTCCGTGGATACTGAGACAAACAGGTGCCTGTCAAACTTTCCACACTTGAAGGCAAATAGCAGTTGACTAACCACAAAACTGAAGACTCGATCGTTCGTCGTTCTTGTGTAAAACACAAAGTGAGAGAGATGGTGAGTTGGTTATATATTACATAAAGTAAACCCCGCCCACAGTATAGTTGCCAACCAATCAGTGTTTGTCTAACATAAGATGTGGATCAATTCTAAGACCAACACCGTGATTGGTTGTAAGCCACACATCGGTTTGTGTGTTTTACAAGTCAAGCTGCCGCCGCAAGCCACAAGCAGACTCATCTCAAAGGCCGGCGGCCTGCACATATTTTGGCCGTAATATAGAACAGATAGCAGCCATGTTTTTTAATTGTTTTGGTCTTACACCACCCTCAGGTTCGATCTGATTCAAGTCCGACACCTACGCCGACATGGAGGGTCATCTTACTTTTTATTTTTATTTTTTTTCCTTCAAGGATTTCCTTTAACGATCTGAAAGTGTATGATGCTAGTGTTCGGGGGCACTTATCTACCCCTTTTCACCGCTCACCAACCCCTTAACAACGAATATCACTAAGCCGCCCTCTTTACTTTTTTAAGGTTTTCCTTTATACTATGTAATGGTAGTGCATAAACCACTACAGGTCTCTACAGATCACTAATAACCGCAATAGGAAAACTGGAG
Source organism: Cepaea nemoralis (assembly GCA_014155875.1). NCBI lineage: Eukaryota > Metazoa > Mollusca > Gastropoda > Stylommatophora > Helicidae > Cepaea > Cepaea nemoralis. Next base: position 36,677 of record JACEFZ010002517.1, on the reverse strand, counting down.
CTATTGGCATTACAGCGTAAATTGCGCGTCAGGCAATCTCTCCCGCATTGATCGACACACGATTCACTTGAGTTCTCCTTTGTTAACATATAATGGTGATATAATTAATAGTACCAACTGTCGCCAGCACACCTAATTCCCAATACACATTATTTCTTTTACTATACACCTGCGGACAATACTGACTTTTTGGTCACAGATGTTGTAAACCAACCTTTAACAAAGATACGAAACACGTGACACCAATGTTACTTTAACAGATTCACCACATAGCGGGATTCGCTTCTCTGGCGCCTATGTTGGGTATAGTTATCAACCAGCCGCGTTATTCGAATCGTCAATGACGCCACCTAGCTCCGTTACATACTCGACCACTGCCACACTACGCCACCACACAGTAGGTTTCGAACCTTTCAAGCGCTATGGCAGCAACTAGACACCACTGTTATACGTTTACGGCTTAGTATACACTTAAAAAGAGCCGCCTAGGGTGGACATCCTTATCGAACCGCGGCGTGAATCGACTCTCAAACGATGCCTACGGCACCACCTATCCCCGTTACACACTCGACCACTGCCACACTACCCCACCACACAGTGAGATCCGAACCTGTTGCATGGTAGGGCACCCAAGAGACACCCAAGTTACACATTGGTGATATCCCACTATGACATACTACACACCCCCTATGACAACTAGGTACACCCATACGTGATAAACTGGTAACCTTACCAACGAAAAAGCATTGAGATTCGAACTCAACGCCGCCAAATGAGGGGGGTCTATGGTACCAATTTAACCTATTATACACCCCAGTTACACATTGGCGATACCCCGACACACTCTATCGAATTGGTTATCGCACCATCTGCAATGCGACTGTGGTACCAACTAACCCCGTGTCTCAATTCATTTATCATTGTTTACATATACCGATGATCTGATTAAAAACGCCACCTATCGCCGACAGGTGTAATTTACAAACCACATTATTTCTGGTACGGACAATATCGACTTTTTTGCTGACAGTTGTTCGCCGATCTTAACAAAGATACGAATACATCAACCCGTAACAGCCGGCGCAAACCAATCGATTATGCATAAATTATGTTCCGCCACTCCCCTTCTTTGAACTTACTATTTTATTCCGGCACCTCCCCGCACCTCCCGCACCTCCTTCTTTGTTCTTTGTTATCCCTCAAAAAACCGCCCTCTTTACGGTGGATATCCTTCCTATATACTACTTTATTGTTCTTTTGTTGTCAAAGAATTGCTTCATAAGAGATGTTGAATGAAAGAATGTATGAGAGGAAATAGAGAAGAAGGGCAGAATGTCAGACGGGCCTGCGTGCCCAATTCTTAACCCTTTGAAAATAAAGTTTTTCGTTCATTCGTTCGTTCGTTGTATTCCAAGTTTCAGAGCCATACAGCACAACTGGTCTGATCAGTGTTTTGTATATTGTGATGTTACGAGATAGAGCTTTTGATTTTAGTAGAAGCTGTAGTGCATAGTATATAACAAAAGTCATACGGATCATTGTGTATCGTATGTGTGTGTATGTGTGTATGTGTGTATGTGTAACACTATGCTACAGGGCGTATATATATATATATATATATATATATATATATATATATATATATATATATATATATATATATATATATATATATATATATATATATATATATATATATATATGCCCTCTGTAACGTAGTGGTTAGAAGCTTACCTACCTGACCGGTGGTGATGGGTTCGAATCCTTGTGGAGACATACTTCTTAAAGTGATTGCCCTGGTGTCACGGGTCGACTCAGCCTGAGATAGTTTCCAGGAAATGTCTTGGTCACTGAAGGCGGCCGGCGTAATATCGACCACCCCGCCCTTGGGGCGCCCACTGGCCGATACAATATAGGTCTAGCACTGATAGCCCAAACTTCCCCATCGAGTGCTAAAGGGGCCTTTATTGCACACACACATATACATACATACACACACACACATACACACATATACACACTCATACACACATACATACACATACACACACAGACACACACATATATACACACATACACACAGCCACACACACACACATACACACACACACACACACATATATATATATATATATATATATATATATATATATATATATATATATATATATATATATACACACATACACACACATACACACATACATATACACACACCCGCGCACACACACACACATTCACACACACACGGTTACAACAGTGCGTTAAATTCCCATCAGTTGCTACATTAAACGGTAAGTTTTAGATTCTTCTCGAACATGTTTGGTAAGGAAAGGCAGCGAGAAAGGGAACTAGCCACTCCGCGTCATTTTACCATAGCCTAAAATATAGGAAGTCTAGCAATCCCCCCTCTCCTACCCTCTCCCTCTCCAACAGTAGGTGTTTTTGGCCTAGCATTACCTTTGACCCGCACTACAGGTGCAACAATCACTGACTATTTGATGTAAAACAAACATACACCCAACACAGCCCCGACCTGCTAACCTTATTCGTTCCGTCTGTTATTTTATTTAAATTAGGAAGACGGGGACTATGATCTTGTCACACAACATCTCTTGGAGCTCTAGGTACCTGACTCTGAACACAAGGTAAGTACTTAAGAGATGTGTATACTACACCTGTATATGTATGTATTTTGCTCTTCAATATTGATATTTGCTTGTGTTTCTTTAGCCAAGTAAATTGTGCTGCAATTCTTACACAAGTGGATCCGTATAACTGTAGTTGCGTTCGTTTTGAACTGAAGCGAAGTTCATATATGTCCTATTTCTTCTAGGGCACTGATCTGATTTTTGCGTGTGTGTCAGCTTTCCTCATTACAAGTGTCACTCGCCATCAGGTGAATTCTCTCCGACTTCAGGGGTACTTGTAATTACGTCTTCAAATCAATGGCGAGAAGTCAACATTTTAGTCCAATGATAGGTTCAGGGATTGAACAGGCAACCACGGCATCAGCACACCGGATGTTTAAGAACAAGCGCTCTTATCTATTCGGCATGCTAACCTCCGTGTCCAAAAGGCAAAACCAAGCGAGCCTGAATTTGGGAGAGTAAGGGAGTTGTGTCAGCACTTACCCATTGATGGTTATATCCGAGTTTAGGAGTACTGTATAGTTAGATAGTGGTGAGTACATACGTCTGACAGGCGACTGAGTCCACAGCAAGTATAATGCTGAGAGTAGCTGGTGATCTTGTGAGATGGCATCATGGCTCACGCTTACCCGCATGGCACATGATGACAAAGACGAGGGATCTGTGGTCGGCCTAGTCTATACAGCGAGTACTAGACAATGACGAGGGATCTGTGGTCGACCCAGTCTGTACGGCGAGTACTAGACAATGACGAGAGATCTGTGGTCGACCCAGTCTGTACAGCGAGTACTAGACAATAACGAGGGATCTGTGGTCGACGTAGTCTGTACAGCGAGTACTAGACAATGACGAGGGATCTGTGGTCGACGTAGTCTGTACAGCGAGTACTAGACAATGACGAGGGATCTGTGGTCGACCCAGTCTGTACAGCCAGTACCAGACAATGACGAGGGATCTGTGGTCGACCCAGTCTGTACAGCGAGTACTAGACAATGACGAGGGATCTGTGGTCGACGTAGTCTGTACAGCGAGTACCAGACAATGACGAGGGATCTGTGGTCGACCCAGTCTGTACAGCGAGTACTAGACAATGACGAGGGATCTGTGGTCGACCCAGTCTGTACAGCGAGTACTAGACAATGACGAGGGATCTGTGGTCGACGTAGTCTGTACAGCCAGTACCAGACAATGACGAGGGATCTGTGGTCGACCCAGTCTGTACAGCGAGTACTAGACAATGACGAGGGATCTGTGGTCGACCCAGTCTGTACAGCGAGTACTAGACACGTCTCTGGGAGGTAGAACGGCGGCCATGATACTGACCACACAATTAAACCAGTACCGTTTGGTCAAGAACATGCGCGCCGGGCATCATATCTGCAGAGGAAACGATCAAATCTAGGGTCTTAAAGGCTGTAGAGCCAGCAATCGGGGTCAGTAATGGCAAGCTGCAACGCATGGTCAATCTATATCTATAAAACAAAGTGTATGTATGTAAATATATATGTAAATATATATGTATGTCCTTTATTTGTTCGCGAAAGGCCCATCCGATTGAGATGAAATTTTCTACACGCCTTCCTTTCATTCCAGAGCTGTCAACTGTCATAGTTTTTTTTTCTTCTTCCTCCTCCTCCCTCCTCCCCCTCCCAAAATACGTACGTAAATATATGATGATGATGATGAAAGAATCCCCGAACCAAAACGCTAGGGAAAGGGAAGAAAATGACGTGACTACACAGAATCGTCACACGGCAATCATCATCATCAAGTGCCGTGCCGGCTGGCGTAGGCGTTCATGGCTCTCCGTAGATCTCAGTCTTTGGTTTTTTGGATCAACTCTGCTGCTGATATTCCTCCATGCCACGGCAATATCAATAACAATTCATCTTTTTATGTGTAAGGAAGTTATCTACAGTCGTGTAGAAGGGAAGAACTAGACGAGTATGAATTCGGAATGGCGAACTCTCTCCTCCTCTCTTCTCCTCCCTCCACCCTTCTCCTCTTCCTCCTCCCTCTCATCCCTCTCCTCCTCCTCCTCCTTCTCCCTCTTCCTTCTCCCTCTTCCTCTCCCCTCCTCCTCCATCCTCCTCCCTCCTACTCCCTCCGCCTCCTCCCCCCTCCTCCCTCATCTTCCCTCCTCCTCCCTCTCCCTCCTCATCCTTCCTCCTCCTGCCTCCCTCCTCCTCCTCCTGCCTAATTCTCCCTCATCATCCTCCCTCCTCCTTCTCCCTTCTTCTCCCTCTTCCCTCTTCCTCCTCCTACCTCCTCCCTCCTCCTCCCTCTACCTCCTCCTCCTCCCTCCACCCTCCTCCTCCCTTCTCCTCCTCTTCCTCCTCCCTTTCCTTCCTCCTCCTCCTCCCTCTACCTCCTCCTCCCCCCCCTACATCTTTCCTCCTCCCTCCTCCTCCTCTTCCACCTCCCTTTCCTTCCTCCCCTCCTCATTCTCCCTCCTTCCTCTCCCTCCTTCCTCCTCCTCCTTCCTTCTTCTCCTCTCTGCCTCCTCCCTCCTCCTCTCCCCTCCTCCTCCTCCTCCTCCTTCTCCTCCTCCCTCCTTCTCCTTCCTCCTAATCCCTCTTCCTCCTCCACCATCCTCCTCCCTCTTCCTCCTCCTTCTTCCTCCTCCTTCCTTCTCCTTCCTCCTCCTCCCTCTTCCTCCTCCTCCATCCTCCTCCCTCTTCCTCCTCCTTCCTCCTCCTTCCTTCTCCTCCCTCCTCCTCCCTCTTCCTCCTCCTCCTACCTCCTCCCTCCTCCTCCTCCTCTCTCCTCCTCCCTCCTCCCTTTTCCTCCCCCCTCCTCCTCCCTCTATCTCCTCCCTCCTCCTCTCCACTCTTCCTCCTACCCTCTTCCTCTTCCCCTCCCCCTCCTCCCTATTCCTCCTCCTCCCTTCACATTCCTCCTCCTCCCTCTTCCTCCTCCTCCCTCCTCCTCCTCATCCCTCCTTCTCCCTCCTCCTCCTTCTTCCTCCCTCCTCCTCCCTCCTCCCCCTCCTCCTTCCTCCTCCTCCCTCTCCTCCTCCTCACTCCTCCTCCCTCTCCTCCTCCTCACTCCTCCTCCTCCCTCCTCCTCCTCCCTCTACCTCCTCCCTCCTCCTCCCTTCACATTCCTCCTCCTCCCTCTTCCCCCTCCTCCCTCCTCCTCATCCCTCCTCCTCCCTTCTCCTCCTCCTCCTCCTCCCTCTACCTCCTCCTCCCTTCACATTCCTCCTCCTCCCTCTTCCTCCTCCTCCCTCCTCCTCCTCATCCCTCCTTCTCCCTCCTCCTCCTTCTTCCTCCCTCCTCCTCCCTCCTCCCCTCCTCCTTCCTCCTCCTCCCTCTCCTCCTCCTCACTCCTCCTCCTCCTCCTCCTCCTCCCTCTACCTCCTCCCTCCTCCTCCCTTCACATTCCTCCTCCTCCCTCTTCCTCCTCCTCCCTCCTCCTCATCCCTCCTCCTCCCTCCTCCTCCTCTCTCCTCCTCCATCCTCCTCCTCCCTCCTCCTCATCACTCCTCCTCCCCCTCCTCCTTCTTCCTCCCTCCTCCTCACTCCTCCCCCTCCTCCTTCCTCCTCCTCCCTCTCCGCCTCCTCCCTCCTCCTCCTCCCTCCTCCTCCCTCTACCTCCTCCTCCTCCCTCCTCCTCCCTCTACCTCCTCCCCCCTCCTCCCTTCACATTCCTCCTCCTCCCTCTTCCTCCTCCTCCCTCCTCCTCCTCTCTCCGCCTCCCTCCTCCTCCTCCTCCCTCTACCTCCTCCCTCCTCCTCCCTTCACATTCCTCCTCCTCCCTCCTCCTCCCCTCCTCCTCTTCCCTCCTCCTCCTCCCCCTCCTTCTCCTCCTTCTCCCTCCTCCTTCTCCCTCTTCCTCCTCCCTCTTCCTTCTCCCTCCGCCTCCTCCCTCCTCCTACTCTCTCCTCCTCCTCCCTCCTCCTCCCTCTCCCTCCTCCTCCCTCTCCTCCTCCTGCTCCCTTCTCCTCCTGCGTTCTCCTCCTCCCTCCTTCTCCCTCCTCCTCCCTCTTCCTCCTCCCTCCTCCTCGCCTCCTCCACCACCCTACTCCTCCCTCCTCCTCCTAATCCCTCCTCCTCCCTCCTATTCCTCCCTACTCCTCCTGTCTCCTCCCTCCTCCTCCCTCCTCTTCCCTCCTCCACCTCCCTCTTCCTCCTCCCTCCTACATTTACCCAAGACAGACAGACAGTCAGACAGATAGTGGGGAACGGGATCTTATATGACTACTTATATAATTTAAATGAGATGCTCTCGACCATGGGCTGGGCCGGGTCAGACAGACAGACAGATAGATAGATAGATAGACAGACAGACAGACAGACAGACAGACAGACAGACAGTCGGGAACGGGAACTTATATGACTACTTATATGAATTAAATGAGATGCTCCCCACCAGGAGTTGGGCGATGCCGGGCCGGGTCAGACAGACAGACAGATAGATAGTCGGAACGGGAACTTATATGACTACTTATATGAATTAAATGAGATGCTCCCCCCCATCAGGGTCTGGGCGAAGACGGGCCGGGTCAGACAGACAGACAGACAGACAGACAGATAGACAGACAGACAGACAGACAGACAGACAGACAGACAGACAGATAGTCGGTAACGGGAACGAGAACGTATATGACTACTTATATGAATTAAATGAGATGCTCCCCACCAGAGTCTGGGCGAAGCCGGGCCGGGTCAGCTAGTAGCTTATATACCCTGGTTATATTTCTACTTCTTTACAAATAGTCTTTAAAAACAGTAATCGTGGGAATAGCTAACTTTAATCATCATCCAGTAGCTTTTAATGCCCCCCACCCCCGTTTCCCCACGACAATCTTTCTGAATAATTTCTGCACAATTTCTTTGACAGTTCTTAATCTCTAGCAATCTGTAAAGAAGGTAAGCTGTCATTGATTTCCTTCTTGGCAGTGGTCACACAGGGGAGTGACAGTGGTCATTGTCTTTATAAAGACATCACGTGACTATACACCGTCGCGAACTTGATACTTCTTCTTCTTCTTCTTCTCCTTCTTCTTCTTCTTCTTCTTCTTCTTCTTCTTCTTCTTCTTCTTCTTCTTCTTCTTCTTCTTCTTCTTCTTCTTCTTCTTCTTCTTCTTCTTCTTCTTCTTCTTCTTCTTCTTCTTCTTCTTCTTCTTCTTCTTCTTCTTCTTCTTCTTCTTCTTCTTCTTCTTCTTCTTCTTCTTCTTCTTGTATTCTGGTTTTCGTGGCGGACTTTTGTGTTGACATTCTGGCAGCTGCCTAATGCATAGTATTCCAGGGCTGGCTGTTGGTTTGTCTAGACTCCTAGACTCCTCTCTGTTCCACTTTTCACATAAATCAGCGAGGAAAAGTTTTATGACGTTCACTGGCACAGGAACGGAGCATTATGGATGACCTTTTGCCGTGAAGTTGGAACCGCGACTGTCGTAGACCCACTTTAGGACCTAGTATAGCCGAGGGCAGTACTGACTAGACACTGGACAGAAGAGACAGGTCAGTGGTAGGGGCAGGTAGTCAGATGCAGGTAGAAAGGTCAAGGTTGTTTGTGTCCAGTACGGGTTAACAGGTGCTCGGGCCAGACCTGTGTCCAACGGACCTCACCAAGCAACTCCAGTTTCACGACATGTAGGAATCCGTGATCCGGGTGCGCGTACCTGTTTTAGGCAGACGGGTTAGGAGACTGCGACACGGACGGACGTAGGGTTGTGGCTGTGATTCCCGAATATATCGTTTTGATAGCAGGAGTGTATGAGCTATAGATTTAACTGTGATTGAGATGGCGAGAATGAACAGCGAATGCGTTGTACATGCAGACAGTGTGAGAGTGAGGTTACGATATTTCACTGCGATTGTTACGTGGTGATAAAGCGCAATCTCTGCGAGATTGCTTACGTGTAAATTAGTATTGATTAAAAGTATCTTGCTTTAAACCGACTGTTCGTACGAGAGCCATCTTGTAAGCGTGCGCTTGTTTACCACTGTCTCAAACTGTGAGCCAAGATTTTCAAGTATTTGAGAACATGACAGCGACTAACTAATTAACTAACTGATCAAGTAACCTTTACTTGATATTTCAGTTAAGGACTTAACAAGGGCGGATCAGCAATGATGTCTGATATATGTTTTTTACTTACACACACACACACATACACACACACGCACACACGCACGCACGCACGCACGCACGCACGCTCGCTCGCTCGCTCGCACGCACGCACGCACGCACACACACACACATTTTTCTATCTAGAATTCTTCATGTAGTTGTATCGGTTGTTGTTGTTGTTGTTGTTGTTGTTGTTGTTGTTGTTGTTGTTGTTGTTGTTGTTGTATGTGTGTTAGCGAAGGTTTTGGTTGAAAACGCAATTTTAGTCAAACTTAATTATTCTACTTCTAGTGTTTTGTGTGATTAATTCACCATTTTCCTGTATTCTTGCCTGCATACCATCATGAAAGAGCCGCATTATTTGGACAAACTTTTGTGGACAGCCATATTTTGCAATAATCTTCCACAGTCCTTCTCTGCTGACTGTATCAAAAGACTTTGTAAGGTCAATGAAAGTGGAGACAATTTCGGAGTTATGTTCCTGACATTTCCCTTGCAACTGCCTTGCAGCGAAAATTATATCAGCAGTTCCTCGTTCTTTTCTGAAGCCACATTGACTCTCAGGAAGAAGACCTTGGTCGAGATGGGCCGTGAGGCGATTGAGAAGAATTCTGGCGAGTATCTTCCCTGCGATTGAGAGCAAGGAGGTGCCTCCGTGGTTGTCACAGGATTGGCGGTTTCCTTTACGTTTGTAAAGGTGGACTGATAGACGCGTCCTTGAAATCTTGTGGCATGGTCTCGTTCACCCATATGCTTGTAAAGACTTGGTTAAGCTGCTCTATTAGATCCGGTCCACCTGCCTTGTATATCTCTGCCGGGATAGACTCAGGACCGGGCGCCTTACCGCTGGAAAGTTGCTGGATAGCTTTGTTTACTTCCACTATGGTTGGCAGGTCAGCAAGAGTATCATTAGTGGGGACTTGAGGAAGGCAGTTGATAGTTTCATCATCGATGGAGGAGGTTACATTTAAGATGTTGCTGAAATGCTCTGCACAGCTTTGAAGGATTTCTTTTTTAGCGGTGACTAATATTCCCTCGTCTGCACTATGGAGGGAAACTATACCTGGTGATATAGGGCCATAGACCGCTTTCAGTGAGTCGTGGATGTTGTTCATATTATGTGTGTCAGCAAAGCCTTGAAACGCATGTGCCGAAGTTTCTGCTGTGCTACTCTCCGGATGTTATTGAAGGCATCGTTTTTTTTTTTTTTTGGTTGACTTCGGGTCATTCAATAATGCTTTGAGGAGAAGATGTTTCTCGGCCAGCAATTGGTTGATGTATTCGGAATTTTCATCAAGCCAGTCTTTATGCTTCCGAGGGGCTGGACCCAGGATTTCCATAGCAGTGTTTTACATTTTGTCCTTTAGGGCTCTCCACTCTGTTTCCGCATCTTATTTAGCTGCGGTACTGGGCTTGAGGTAATCTTCCAGCACATTTTCAAACGACAGCTGCATATTTTTACTGTGAAGGCGGGTTCTTTTTCTTTTTTGCCTATGAAGCTAACGGCCTATGAAGACACAATATACATTTTGCAGGTATTTCGTGTACCATCAACATCATGTTCCACTTTCGTTGTGGGGAGGAATAGCTGGCGTTTCAGCGCGCTATTGGTGGCACAGTGTGATTGTACTATGTCGTTGATGTGAATCCATTTTCTCCTCTAATGCCCTTATCTTGTGTGTCGCGCCAGTGCTGGTAGTTGATGATGTTGCATTCTAATGATATGGCTGAACAATTTGATATTATGATCAATATATTTTTGCTGGCATATCTTCTCGGTCATGTGATGAGAAGAGAGGCATTGGAGAACATCGTAACAACTGGAAAGATCGAGGGGAAGAGAGGCAGAGGTAGACCAAGAGAAGTGATGCTGGATGGATTGAGACGGTGGCATGGAGGAATATCAGCAACAGAGTTGATCCAGAAAACCAAAGACCGAGATCTATGGAGAGCCATGAACGCCTACGCCAGCCGGCATGGCACTTGATGATGATGATCTTCTCAGGCATCTCATCTAGCAGGAATTGATTCTCGATACGTGAGATTTGGATTATGTCCAAGTTTGACATTGGTAAAATAGGTTCGGTGTGTATGTGCTATTTATCATCCGTCGTTTGGGGGACATTGATATGTATGGATGTTTACGTATTTTATTTATGTTATTACAATTCTTCTATCGCACCATTTCTTTTTATCTAGTATACACCCTAAATTGTAACGATTGTTCTCAATTCCCAGATGACTGTCCTTCCGATGCTGGATTCGACTTTCGCGCCCACAGAAAATGGAATACAGTTAAATCTGTTCTCAAAACGCGATACTGACAATGTGAAATACGACGTGGAAATAGCCAACTTATGTTTGGAGAACATCGAAGACGATGCCTATAACAGAGGACCATGTGTACGATTGATGGAAGTCTTGGAAACATCATTTGGTAGACTCAGTGCCTGGGTGACACCATTTGTTCTGAGGTGGTACAAGGTGTGGCTGCTTCTACTGTATGCGGCCTACTTCTCATATTGTATGTACTACAGGTAGGTTTTATTTATGCGATGTTTGATTATGTTTTCTTGGAACAATTTCTTGGTATGTTTATTATGTCTTCTTAGAACAGTTTCTTTATTGTGTTTTCTTTGTAAAGTTTTTATTATGCTTTCTTGGTAAAGATGATATTATGCATTCTTGGAACATTGTTTATCATGTTTTTTTGGAATCTCATTTGATACAATACCACCACTGAAAGAAAGGCTTGTAGTACACAGCAGACAGGTGGTTGGAAGAGAGCTCAGTCAATCAAATTGTGTTTGTAACGGTCTGATAGAGCATGTTACGGAAAATGGAAGCTGGAATGTCCCTGATGGGGAGGCTAGCAACGCTCTACAGAACTGAGATTGCGAGCATACCGTGGATTCTCCGCCCACGGCATGCAGGTGTGCGGGGCAATAAACAGGCTGATAGTCGGTTGCTAGCCTCTCGACCCGGGACATTCCAGCTTCGGCTGTAGGGCTTGGGGGGTCTGGGATGTCAGGCATTGGTAGGACCTTTGGTAAGTATGACTGTCACGCCCTTTTCAGGGACCATCCCCACTGGTCCAAGCCTGACATACAGCTTACGCCTAGGGCTCCTAGTAGGTGTCAGCATGTGATAGCGGCCCCCCCCCCCCGGGCAATAGCTGTGACAGGCTGGCTAAACCAGTCATGGGTAGGAGACTGGCCTCAAACCAATCGGTGAACTAGGATATGCTTACCAAGCATGTGAAGACAGGATTCGGCAGACTGCGCGAATGAAACCATTGATGATTCAACGGGCAAGAGGGTGTTTACATGTAAAGCACTGTGGAACGTGATGAGCACGGCAAGGCACTACAGCGCCCTGGTTATTCATTGCACCTGTATTCGTCTCCAGTCGTCTTAACTTGTCTTGCCCCTGGTTTCAGGTGGACTCAGGCGAGAGAGTGTCCAGACGTGAATGAGCTCTCACGGATCTGTAGTCCGTGCTTGACCTCCGCTCTGCTTACTTCCGACAGAGTGGTTCACAATACACGCGATCTTCACGTCCTATCATTGAACTGTGCAAGACTCTAGGTTACCTGTACTGAGTAATACTTTGACCTACTCCAGCTACATGGCACTAATTATCTCCTCCACCTGCTGCACGGATGCTTCTGTTGCAATCTCAACAGGACGACCAGATAGGATATCATCAACAATTTTATAGCGTCCTTGAGACAATTTTTCAACCCAGCTATGCACCGCTTTACTGGACAAACATTTGTCAGCATAAACAGGATGCATTTCCTTATGAATGTCCTTTGCACGCAGACCTTTTGCCCGCCCCGCCCCCCCCCCCCCCCAAAAAAAAATAACCGCACAACAGCACGTTGCTCTTTGGTTGTACATTCCGTAAGTACAGTCGCAATTTTGTTTATGCGCTGCGCATACGCATGAGACACCTAGCGACACCTGATGAACGGGAATATAAAGTTTGATGTTGCTGTCACCAAATGGCACCTATAGAAAACACCAACTACATTTACCTGCCATCCCACAGAACTGTGTGTCTTACTTATTGACTCGCCCTCGTATATACTTGAAAACAGATCTCACTGGTAGGTTACCTATGCTGACACGTCAATATTGTCTTGCATCACTCACCATCTCTTTCCATCTCTGAACTGATCTTCACTTACATACACACGATCTTAAAGGGTTACGATGTTCTTAAAAATACACGTGAGGTATGCAAAATGGGGGTATATTTGATATTGTCTAATCTAAGTGATATAAAGCACTTGTACATATATCCCTTCCGTATCTGCTTGCGTCTAAGGTGTAAACTCTCCAACTTGTAAGACTTTATAACTTGCATGACTTAACTTGTATGACGTATCTTGTATGACTGGTCGCTAATCTGCCTCATGCCTGAATTAGGGGTTCTTTCTGTCAGATTTGGAACGAAAACTCTGGGAGTGGACGTTCCTCGTGCTAACCCAAGTTGCCATTCAAGCCGCTTGACTGGCTTTCTGTGCATGTCATATAATTCTGCCTCGCTAAAGTCTATTTTCATTGAACTATTGCGTAACTGACTTATTTCTTTACGTCTCGTCTTTCAGTCATAGTTACTCTATCTGAATACCTGATACCCACATTCAAGGACATGCAAACAAAACTGCTTGTCCCAAATTACAGCAACGTCCTGCTGTCAACTTTAGGTTGATTTGCCAGGCAATTTTACGTTTAGTAGTTTGCCATTGCTTTCTTAACGAGAAGTCAACTTTTAATTCCAACTGACCGGTTTAGGGAAAGAACCCACAAAGAACCTGCACAGGATATACAATTCTTTTCTAAATAAAACTTCTATCAAAGGACATTGTTTATATTTAGATTCGGCGATGAGGGATCCATTGTGCTTCTTGTTGGCACTATTCTGTTTGCGATACACCTGTGCAGAAAGCTGTTGTCACCACAATTAGAAAAGTATAACATCTCAGGCAAGATGGGGGCCGCTTTGTCTTCCCGCAGGAGCAGAAAATGTCGCTTAGTCCTGCGTTAGTAAGTAGTGATGTTACATCCCTTTGTTTGTAGCAGATTTTTAGTTGAATCATCATTATCATGTGCCATGCCGATAAGTGTTGGTGGTTTTGTTTCGCCATCTCACACGATCACCAGAGTCGTGAATCAGCTCTGTATTCTTGTCTCGGCCATGCCACGTGGTCAAGCCATCCAGGTATTTACTTATCTATAAACAGATGGTCAAAGAGATGGATGGATGGAGAGACACAGAGAGAGAGAGAGAGAGCGAGAGAGAAAGAGAGAGAGAGAGAGAGAGAGAGAGGGAGAGAGAGAGGTAAGATTGTGAGTGAGTGAACGAAAGATGGCAACAGGTGAATGAAGGGTTAGAGCAAAAAGAAATAAACCATACAATACCCAGATACAATCAATGACTGTGAAACCGGATTCAAGTACTATATAGATGACGGAGAGATTATCCCATGGCTGTCCACGGAGGAAGACTGCGAAAAGAAACATAAGCTCTTTATCCAAAATGAAAACAGGCGCAAGAAGGAGGGAAATGACAACATCAAAAAGCTTCTACGAACAGTACACAAAAAAGGAGGTAAAAAGACCAAATAAAAAGTAAAAATGCCGTGAACAGAATCAACCACTGTTTATTGCCTTCATCGACCTCACAAAGGCATTTGATTTGGTCAGTCGTGAGGGTCTGTTCAAGGCACTAAAGAAGATTGGCTGCCCACCAACTCTTCTGTCCATTGTGGAATCGTTCCACACAGGCATGAAGGGTATAATCAAGTTTGATGGTGCAACTTCTGAAGAATTTGAAATCAAGAGTGGAGTTAAGCAAGGTTGTGTACTAGCTCCCACCCTCTTTGGAATATACTTTTCACTTCTACTGAAATATGCATTTCGTGATCAGGATGGTGGTATATACATTCACTCACGCTCAGATGGCGGCCTCTACAATGCTCAGAGATTGAAGGCTAAGACCAAAATTAGGAGGGTACTGATCAGAGAGTTGCTTTTTGCAGATGATGCTGCAGTTACGACCCACTCTGAGGAAGAATTGCAATGTCTACTATCTGCATTCTCCAATGCTTGTTCTGAATTTGGTTTAACAATTAGCGAAAAGAAGACACAGATTATGTCACAAGGTGCACATGGGGTACCATCAATCTTTATTGACGACGCCGAGCTAGAGATAGTAGACCATTTTACATATCTAGGATCAGTGGTAAATAGCAAATTATCTCTAGATCAGGAAATCAACATCCGGATTGGTAAGGCAGCAACAACAATGAACAGGTTAAGAAAAAGAGTCTGGGAGAACAGGAAGCTTACTGCCAAAACAAAAGTCCTTGTCTATCAAGCCTGTGTCCTTAGTACTCTTCTCTATGGCAGTGAAACCTGGACAACTTACTCACACCAAGAGAACAATTTAAACAGCTTTCATATGCGGTGTCTGCGAAGAATTCTTGGTATTAAGTGGCAAGACAAAATCACAAATACTGAAGTATTGGAAAGATCAGGTTGTGTGACAGTTTATTCCATGCTCAGTCTTCGTAGACTTAGATGGATAGGACATCTTAGGAGGATGGATGATGGTAGAATACCAAAGGATATCTTTTTTGGTGAATTACAGATGGGTAAGAGATCTCAGGGTCGGCCTCTACTACGATACAAAGATGTGTGTAAGCGGGACATGATTGATACAGGCATTGATAATGCACATTGGGAGCAAGTCGCCGCTGAACGTGTTGCATGGAGGGCAAATATCAGAAATGGAATAAAGTTAAAGGAGAAAATTATTGCAGAAAAGTCACACACCAAGCGTTTGAGACGTAAGATGGCGCATGATGGTGGAAATGACCACGTGTTCACATGCACCCACTGTGAACGGACATTTACAGCGCAAATTGGCCTTATCAGTCACACTCGCTACCGCCATAGTTAAAAGTTATTATGCCTTTTTAGAGCACAAACTATCGTCTGTCAAGACGGCAAGGTGCCAATGTATATATATATATATATAGAGTACGATATACCATATTAATTATCACCACAGGAGCTACAAGCAACGTCGTTCTAGGCCATAATGAACATGGCGCATTAAAACATCTCTCTGTCTATGGAACATGAACACAACGAAACGTTGCCGTTCCTAGATATTCTAATGAGACGTAGAGCAGACGGCACAATTCAAAGATCGGTGTACCGCAATGGAACATGGACTGGCCATTACTTAAATTTTCAGAGCTTCGCACCTGTCCAGTACAAACGGGGCTAAGTAAGGACCCTGTTTGACCGTGCTAGGAAGATATGCACCTATGATACACTGACGGAAGAAATTGAAACTCTGAAGAATGTCTTAAACCTGAATGGGTACTCCACAGGATTTATAAAGCGCCACTGCCAACAGCCGAAACCAAAATCAGACGTACCTACGGTCCCTAAGCTCAAGGTGTTTATACAGCTTACCTTTCGAGGGGATGACGTAATGCAACGTCTACAGGACCGGCTTGTTACAGCAGTTGGCCGAACATTCTGTGCTGCAACTCCAGTTATTAGGTACAAAACCACACCTATTCCCACCCCAGCAATAAAAGAATCTACCCCTCTGTACGCCACATCTAATTGTATTTACCAATTCACATGCAGGTGCGAGTCTACCTACATTGGCCGAACAGAGAGGCAGTTACACACCAGGATTTTTGAACACGTACCAAACTGGGTTGACAAGAAACTACACACAAGCGATGGGATCATGGGAAGTGTGACACACCACAATTATAAACTTCCGGCGTCGTCCATTGCACGTCATGTCTTGGAAACCGGTCATGTCATTAAAAGGGACAGCGCTTTTCGCGTGTTGTTTCATACACAAAATAGTCGTTTGTTAAAGTTTGCAGAAGCGATGATGATCCACCTGTACAAGCCAATTTTGTGCAAACAGAAAGACATGATAGTCAGTTTAAAATTACCATGGTAAACAACTGATATTACTGTGTGAACATGTGTATATTTCAGCTTGTACGATGATTCTAATTATTTTACTCTATGTTGTGTGACATCTGCAGTAAGTACCTGACGAGATGCAGCGAAATGTGCCAGGCAATTAATCGTACTATATATGGTTTGTGTCTTCGTTACTAAATAAATGTTTATAATAATAATAATAATAATAATAATAATAATAATAATAATAATAATAATTCTTGCTTATTTGCTTGTTTGCTTGCGTTCGTTGGCTGTGACTCCAGCGTGAAGTCCTGTATGTCGGATGAAGACATCCTGTTGTCCAACATCAGTGTGATGTCATACCGGACCTGAGGTTTGCGTGAGTATCCGTTGTCCCATGTCTGGCTTATTGGTGTGCAGACTGGTGGTTCCTCGCCGTACAGGCAGATAGTCTCCGACTGTGGAAGAATCAGCGATCCTACTACGTTAGCCAGGACCCCGAAGGGACCTGTTGCCCAGGACGCACGACTAGGACGTGTTAGTAGGTCTTGGTCAGAACCTGGCCCTGGTGCCTTGGAAACCCCTCTGCGTCCCAGTATGATATGATACGGTGAAACCATAATAATAATAATAATAATAATAATAATAATAATAATAATAATAATAACAACAACAACAACAATTTGTTAGAAGCAATTTTTTTTAAATCTATGGTGTGACAACGCCATCATATCTTGTAGACCTAAATGCACGGAGTAATAAGTGGCCATTCCTTCTCTCGCGTAGCAGGTGACGAGCGTACGCTTCGAACGCTCGTCCGACCGTGCTCATAACTTTACAGGTCATCATTAGTTATTGTGATAGTCGCTCTTGTTTCACATCTCCATCACATGAGTGCCAATCATGACTCTAGAACTGACGTCACTGTCATATGTTGCAGCGGATCCTACGTCGGGGCCACTGCCGGGTTGAGCATATTCTTATCCTTGACCGTTTTCCGATACAACCCCCAGAACTGTCAGTCTCTCATGGGAATTGCAGTGATCATTATTCTGTGTCTTATATTCTCAAAAAAGCCGAGTAAAGTGAGTATCCATTTACAGCGGTCACTTTCTCTATTTCTTGTTGTCTGTGTGTGTTCCTCTAGACCTCTTGTTGCCTTCCAGTCGTTGTCTGTCTTTGTCTCAGTGTCTGGTCACTTCTGTAGTGTGTGTCTCTGCCCTGCTCGTTTTTCCTCTATCTTCATCTTAATGTGACAGACTTTCATAGTCTGTCTGTCTGTCTGTCTGTCTGTCTGTCTGTCTGTCTGTCTGTCTGTCTGTCTGTCTGTCTGTCTCTTTCTGTTTCTTTTTCTCTCTGTCTAGTCTATGTTTTGATATTTGTCTCGGTCCCTGTTTTCCTGTTCTTACTTCGGTATTTCTCAGTTCGTCTTTGTCTTTGTCTTCCTTTGTTTTTAGCTTTTTATGTAATATATATATGAACTAATTTATAGCTTTCTAGACCTCTTTGTTTGACTGTGTCTATTTTTTTTTTCCTAGTATCTCTTTTCGTCTTTCTATCTATCCGTTTGTGTGAATCTTGTACCCATTTTATTTTTTCTTATTATGTGACAATTCTACTCACCTGTCTAATGTATCTTTGACCCCTCTACCCCTCCCCCTCCCTCTCATATACACGCTCACATGCACACACTCACGCAAGCGCACGCACGCCCTCACACATACAAACACAATAAAATACAGCTATCTGCAATAAACACTGATCAGCCCAACGAATAGTAAGAAAAACCCGAAGTTTTTAATGGACAACTTGACAAGAAAACAATCACACCAAAGGACATTGTAGTGATAAGCCGCCATCAGCAAACATAAACAACAGAACTATAGAAAATGCCAGCAATGACGCGGTAATAAATACGTAAAAGAATTGTAATATTTTCACATGTCAATAACAATCATAACAGATGAGCTGAAGTGAAATATATGTACATAACTAGGCTTTCCGCTGTTACAGACAAATGCTATCAGACTACGTTATACATAAAAGAAAAAGCAGCCGCTGCAGCAGGATATAACAATATGAATTGCAAAAAATTAAGTATATTTAGTTCCTGCAAAACGAACAGACATACTACAGACAGACAAGAGTTGTTTGTAAGGTATTTACATCGTGTCTGTCTTTAGTATGTCTGTTCGTTCCGCAGGAACTAAATATACTTAATTGCTTGCAATTCATATTGTTATACATAAACTTCGACGTAAACTTAAGGAAATCATGTCCATTTTTAATGACGGCATAACGCATATTGGTTTACTATAAAAGTTAGTTGCATATCCTTTACAGGACGTCGCAGTCAACCCATGCATTTTCGGCTGTTTATAATTCCTTGGAAGTTTACGTTCAGTAGTTCGCCATTGCTTTCTGAACGACCGGCACTCATACCATTGTATGGAATACCAACGCAAGATGGCCTGCTGCCAAATCGCCAACAGCTGTGTTTCGAACGCCCTTCGCCACGGGACCGGCTGTTGTCTATAACAGATGTATATAACATGTTTGAGATCATGCATCTTTTCTGTGGCGAAAAAAAAAAAAACACACACACACACACACACACACACACACACACACACACACACACACACACACATATATATATATATATATATATATATATATATATATAGAGAGAGAGAGAGAGAGAGAGAGAGAGAGAGAGAGAGAGAGATCATGAGTATATTGTATCTATACAGGCGTACAAACTAGTTCATGTTTATACTGGCTGTAGTGAAATACTGAAGAGTTAACGATTCCCAGATGGACGACTGCATACACCAACTACCCAGGAAGGAGAAGGGTTAACAAAGGAGAGACAAGGCGCATGTGTTTCTAGGTCAAGACCCAGAAGCCGGCTAACTGTACAGGTAAACGGTCGAATGGAAAAATTGGTTTGCGACTAAAGCAGACAGTATTATGGGACAAGCATATTGCAGTATGGATGGGAAACGGTCCCGAGCGGTAAATTTTCCACTGGCAATGATAATGCAGTCTGGATGTGAGGTCTCCAGCAATGTCAAGGACTATGCGGCATAGATGACCGATATAAAGAGGGTCAATTCTTTGTGTAAAGTTAGTGTGTGTTCCAAACTGACCTGAAGGAGATATGTTCTTGAGTGGGAATAGAAATACACGTCCCTAATGATGGAAAGAGGGGATAATAGTGTGTTATTCGCTAAGTGTTATTTCGATTCCAGGAACATAGATGCCTAAATAAGGTTTCCATACCAGTGCGGGACTTATCAACTGAGAGATGACACAGATGGCTGTGGTCAAGATCACCCAGTGTTGATAACCCACAAGAAAGCACTTTAAAGTAATAAAGCACGACACTTGTGCATAAGAAAGGAAGGAAAAGAAGTGGCATCTTAATAAGTCAGGAGGACAGAGAATGGAAAATAGAGATCATCCAAACTAAAGAAAAAAGACTCAAATTACTCAGTATCGTAGAGTTGCAAGGTGCATACAAAGTGCCGATATCAATTAAGTGTAGAACTTTTACAGGACAAAAATAGAGAACAATAGAAACTCGATGTGTTTTCCCGGATGGAATTAAGAACGCTATAAGATAATAACAACCATTCAGTTTACGCTGACAGCATATGGTGATCGGGTTAAATACATTCATACAGTGGTGAACATTTTTTCATTACAAAAAACGGATATATCTACCGACTCAAGCAGACGGAGCTGTCAGGGTGAGACCGTTCTGTATCTATGTCATGTCCTGTACTCTAGCTGAGAGAAGAGACGAGAGAAACCACGGAGACTATCTATCAACCTCTTATCTGGCAGCCACACTAGAAGAACATACCAACTACATAGACAATATCCATACATACACCAGACATAGTTTTATTAATAAATCTTTTATCTTATCTTTGAAAGGACCTGTTGTCGGAGTATGTGTTGAGGGAATAATAGAGAGAGAGAGAAAGAAATAGATATATGGAAGGGAAGACAGAAGAGAGGAGTGTAGACAAAAGTCAGCCAATAATCCCAACAGATAATAAGTTTAAAGATGTGCTTGTTGAGTCCAGGCTTCTCTCGGGATTTTAACATAGGACTGGCGTAGAAACAGATCGTGTGTGCATAGTATCTACACAAGCGTACAAACTGGATAATATTGTGTTTTATCCCCTACAGATTAACTGGCATCCAGTTTTCTGGGGATTTATCATCCAGTTTGTGTTCGCCATAGTGACCATGAGAACAGATTTTGGGTATGCGGCATTTAAGTGGGTTGGAGACATCGTGCAGACGTTGTTGGCTTTCTCTGATGCTGGCAGCGAGTTTATCCTGGGCAAGGATTTCAAGAACATGGGTCTCGTGTTCTCTGTAAGTTGATTTTGTGAGTGTTCTACAACAGCCTGGTTTAATATAAATTATGAGACCTATTGCTATCTCAATGGTTTGATATTCTGTCCGTATTCCATAATTGTAGGTTCCTGTGTTTGATAGATATGACTAATGAATACACTTTTTGTGTTGTCTAGTTGGTCATGCGTCGTTCCTGCAGCGAGGCTCTGTCGTCATTTGGAGGTTACAGGTTCGATCCCGGTCGGTGATTATAGCTTTCAAATGTTATGTTGTCTAGTGCGTCCTCTAGTCTCCACTTTCTTCTTCTTCTTCTGTGAGCGCCAAACAATACTATGTGTGTTTATTTATGTAACTGTTTGAAAATTATGACACTATTCATCTGTGTAATTCAATTTGGTGTGTGTATGCACAACAGTTGTCTTTTGTATGTCAATTGCTGAGGCCATTGCCATTCAAATACAACAGCCAGTTATGTGCAAACAAAAGGACATGACAGTTTAAAAGTACCTTAGTAGATAGTTCAAATATATAAATAATAGAAATAATAATAATAAAACCTTAGTATTCCACGTAGCTAATAACAAGTGCCACA
>JACEFZ010002517.1:0-10000 GCA_014155875.1 Cepaea nemoralis | reverse complement strand
AAGAAGAAGCAGAAGCAGAAGCAGAAGCAGAAGCAGAAGAAGAAGAAGAAGAAGAAGAAGAAGAAGAAGAAGAAGAAGAAGAAGAAGCAGAAGAAGAAGAAGAAGAAGAAGAAGAAGAAGAAGAAGAAGAAGAAGAAGAAGAAGAAGAAGAAGAAGAAGAAGAAGAAGAAGAAGAGAAGAAGAAGAAGAAGAAGAAGAAGAAGAAGAAGAAGAAGAAGAAGAAGAAGAAGAAGAAGAAGAAGAAGCAGAAAAGAAGAAGAAGAAGAAGAAGAAGAAGAAGAAGAAGAAGAAGAAGAAGAAGAAGAAGAAGAAGAAGAAGAAGAAGAAGAAGAAGAAGAAGAAGAAGAAGAAGAAGAAGAAGAAGAAGAAGAAGAAGAAGAAGAAGAAGAAGAAGAAGAAGAAGAAGAAGAAGAGAAGAAGAAGAAGAAGAAGAAGAAGAAGAAGAAGAAGAAGAAGAAGAAGAAGAAGAAGAGAAGAAGAAGAGAGAAGAAGAAGAAGAAGAAGAATAGAAGAAGAGAGGAAGAGAAGAAGAAGAAGAAGAGAAGAAGAATTAGAAGAAGAAGAAGAAGAAGAAGAAGAAGAAGAAGAAGAAGAAGAAGAAGAAGAAGAAGAAGAAGAAGAAGAAGAAGAAGAAGAAGAAGAAGAAGAAGAAGAAGAAGAAGAAGAAGAAGAAGAAGAAGAAGAAGAAGAAGAAGAAGAAGAAGAAGAAGAAGAAGAAGAAGAAGCAGAAGAAGAAGAAGAAGAAGAAGAAGAAGAAGAAGAAGAAGAAGAAGAAGAAGAAGAAGAAGAAGAAGAAGAAGAAGAAGAAGAAGAAGAAGAAGAAGAAGAAGAAGAAGAAGAAGAAGAAGAAGAAGAAGAGAAGAAGAAGCAGAAGAAGAAGAAGAAGAAGAAGAAGAAGAAGAAGAAGAAGAAGAAGAAGAAGAAGAAGAAGAAGAAGAAGAAGAAGAAGAAAGAAGAAGAAGAAGAAGAAGAAGAAGAAGAAGAAGAAGAAGAAGAGAAGAAGAAGAAGAAGAAGAAGAAGAAGAAGAAGAAGAAGAAGAGAAGAAGAAGAAGAAGAAGAAGAAGAAGAAGAAGAAGAAGAAGAAGAAGAAGAAGAAGAAGAAGAAGAAGAAGAAGAAAAAGAAGAAGAAGAAGATCGCATTACCGAAATATGTGTACAGATACAATTGGACCACTATTTATGTGTTATAAGCTATTCAACAGTAATGGACAAAGTAATGCAACAAAAAATGTTCTCATATTCCAGTTCTCTGTGAAGATGAGACAGATTTCATGATACTAAGCAATATGCTGGGAACGAGAATTTGTCATAAGATAGGAAGGATGCCTTATGGATGGAAGTCATAATCATTTGGAAGAATAGTTAGTCAATGATTTGTTTTATCTCCTAATGTTTTAAAAATATACAGCGAGACAATATTCAGAAGCATGTATCATCTTGACAGAGTTAAAGTTCGAGGTCAATATCTCAATGCTCAGATATTTTCCAATACCACCGTTTTAATAGCGGAATCTGAAAGTAATCTGTAAATTATTATCGATGTTTAAGGATAAGAACCAGAAGACGACATTATTAAACGTAAGGAAAACTGAATGCATGCCATTTCCCAAGACAGCACACATTCAATATGCTGCATACACAGTAAGGGCATAACAGTCAAACATGTCAGTCGGTTGTTGTATCTACATCACACATTGGCTTGTTCTCTGAATCGTCAAGGTTAGATACGTGAAACACATGTCTCGTAGTCCACGCCTGTATCCTCTTTAAGTTACAAACTTAAGAGCAGTTGGCAAGGGACTGGAACGACGAGCACCATTCGGGAGATCCGAGTTCGAATCCA
Organism: Cepaea nemoralis; assembly: GCA_014155875.1. Taxonomy (NCBI): domain Eukaryota; kingdom Metazoa; phylum Mollusca; class Gastropoda; order Stylommatophora; family Helicidae; genus Cepaea; species Cepaea nemoralis. The sequence goes on along the minus strand of JACEFZ010002517.1, from coordinate 8,156 downwards.
CGGTAAGGTTGCATTCTTGACGCGTGCCGTGATTTAACGGACGTCGTGAAATGATTCTAAAACTAATAGCACGCACAGTATTCAGTTAATTATTTAGAAGACGGTCAAAATTGAAAACAAAACTAACAGTGAAAGTTCACCATAGTAAAATGGCACATGTCGACTTATGATTGCACTAATGGGCCACACTTGTGCCACTAAATTCGCTTTGTCTATCACAGAAGAGTGACGGAGTATTTAAATAATTAAATGTAAAATAATAGTAATTATAACTAAATATAAAATAGTATTTATATGTTTTTTTTTCCCAGTACAATCTGCCTGGTGTGTTCCGGACATATTACATTTTGTGTGAAAATTATGTGCTTCAAAATATTGTGTGTTAATTGTGTTTTTGTGTGTGTGTGTGTTATGGCGCAGTTATTGTTATATTAGTGAAGAAAAGTGGTGTGTTTATCATTTTTCAGTAAATTAAACAGGATTATTATCAGAGGATCATAAATAACGCCTTGGTAAGTGCATTTTTTTACAAACTAATTTTCACCTCTTTAATTTCACATGATTTTACAAATTACATTTTAATTTTTATTATATTTCTAACCTATAGCAATAGTTGCAATCCTCGTGCCTCCCTTTAATTTGATGTATAATACAATTTTAACAATTTATAAATACCATTTTAACAATTTTAAAACTATTATTGTGACACACCCCTACTTCCCATTTTCTGCCATAAGTTTCTGTTTTGTCAGGACCCACTTTTTGTTTGGCACAGAATTAGATAAAGGATCACGAAGTAATTCAGCTTTACAGAGCACAATTACGAAACAAGGTGTTGTGGTGACTAGCCTTCATCACAATACACCACATGAACACGGGGAAGACACGACATTGACTACATTAAGGCCTAGTTTCAATACACGAATAAAAACACTGTATAAATTTTGTAGTGTTTACATTTTTGAGCCGCCCTCCCTGGTCTAGAGGTTACACTTTCTCTGTAATCTCGTATACTCTCGTAAGTAACGTGACGACGGCTGATATTCTGCCCTTTGTATATGTCTGTTTGTCCGTCCCTCCGTCTGTCATTCTGTCTGCCTGTCCTTAGTCTCTCTACCTGTCTATCTGTCTGCTTGTCTGTCCATCTGTGGTCTCTATGCCTGCTTGTATGTCTGTCCTGACAGTCTTTACAATCGTTTTACTGTCTGGCTAGCTGTGGATTTGTCTATCTGTCTGTTTCATTGGCTGTGTGTCTGTCTGCACATGATGCCTATTCTCTCAACCATTTAATAACGAAGAAGCCTCCCACTTGTGCTCACAGTCAGAGGTGGGGCTGCTAATCAGGCCCTACCTGCCAGCTCTCAGTAAGTCGGAGCTGTGTGCGGTCATGACCGGGGGATTCGCCAGCGTGGGTGGAGACGTCATTCTCTTTGGGGTGAGTATTGCAAGGGAGACAACCCAGAAAATTGTCTTCTGTGTGTTCATTGGGTATCTTGAAACGCGCTTCTCACAAGCTTGCGATGAAATTCCGGGTGATGGTTGGTAATAGTAATGTGATTCACATGGATTTATGATAGAAAATTCCTTCACATATAAACACACAGATTACAAGAGATGACTTGTAGAAATACTGAACATGAATAAACACTATATATATATATATATATATATATATATATATATATTAGGTTATCAGTCAGTATTTCTACAAAGCCATATCTGTAAATCTGTTGTTTATATGTGAAGGAATTTTTATCATAAATCCATGTGATCACACTACTATTAACAACCATAACCCGAAATTCATCGCAAGCTGTGAGAAGCGCGTTTCAAGATACCAATAACACACAGAAGACAATTTTCTGGTTTCTCCCCTCTGCAAACTCACCCCCCAAGAGAATGACGTCTCCACCAACGCTGCGAATCCAACTGTCAGACCGCACAACAGCCCGACTTCTAGCTGGCAGTTAGGGCCTGATTAGCAGCCCCACCTCTGACTGTGAAGCACAAGTGCGGAGGCTTCTCGTTATAAAGGTTGAGAGAATAGCATCATGTGCAGACAGACACACAACATGAAAAGAAAGAAGACAAAATCCACAAGCTAGCCAGACAGTAAACGATTGTAAAGAATGTCAGGACAGACATAAAAGCAGCATAGAGACCAAAGATGGACAGACAAGCAGAAGATAGAAAGGTAGAGAGACTAAGGACAGGCAGACAGAGACAGACGGAGGACGGACAAACAGAAAATAAAAAGGGCAGAATATCAGCCGTCGTCACGTACTTACGAGAGTATACGAATTACAGAGAAAGGTAACCCTAGACAGGAGGGCGTCTCAAAAATGTAAAACACTACAAAATTTATACAGTGTTTTATTCGTGTATTGAAACTAGGCCTAATGTAGTCAATGTAGTGTCTTACCCGTGTTCAGTGTGTATGTGATGAAGGCTAGTCACACACAAAACCTTGTTTCGTAATTGTGCTCTGTAAAGCGAATTACTTCGTGACCTTATCTAATCTGTGCCAAACAAAAAGTGTTTCCTGACAAAACAGAACTTATGGCAGAAAATGGGAAGTAGGGGCGTGTCACAAAAAAGTTTTAAAATTGTTAAAATGTAGTTATAAATTGTTTAAAATTGTATTATAATCAAATTAAAAGGGAGGCACGAGGATTGAACTATTGCTATAGGTTAGAAAAATATAATAAAAATTAAAATGTAATTGGTAAAATCATGTGAAAATTAAAGAGGTGAAAATTCGTTTTGTAAAAAAAAGCACTTACCAAGGCGTTTTATTTATGACCTCTGATAATAATCATGTTTAAATTTACTGAAAAATGATAAACACAACACTTTTCTTCACTAATATAACAATAAACTGCGCCATAACACACACCACACACAAAAACACAATTAAAACCAAACAATATTTGAAGCACATAATTTCACACAAAATGTAATATGTCCGGAACACACCAGGCAGATCGTAATGGGAAAAAAAAACATAAAATACATTTATATTTAGTATAATTACTATTATTTTACATTTAATTATTTAAATACTCCGTCACTCATTCTGTGATAGACAAAGCGAATTTAGTGGCACGAAGTGTGGCCCATTAGTGCAATCATAAGTCGACATGTGCCATTTTACTATGGTGAACTTTCACTGTTGTTTTGTTTCATTTGACCGTACTTCTAAATAATAACTGAATACTGTGCGTTGCTATTAGTTTTAGAATCATTTCACGAATCCGTAAATCACGGCCACGCGTCAAGAAGAAACCTTACGGGATCGAACTCGGATCCTCCCGAATGGTGCTCGTCGTTCCAGTCCCTTGCCAACTGCTCTCAATTTTGTAACTTAAAGAGGATACAGGAGTGGACTACGAGAAATGGTTTCACGTATCAACCTTGACGATTCAGAGAACAAGCCATGTGTGAGTAGATACAACAACCGACTGACATGTTTGACTGTATGCCCTACTGTGTATGCAGCATAATTAATGTGTGCGTCTGGAAATGCATGCATCAGTTTCCTTCCGTTAATAAAGTAGTCTTCTGCTTCTAATCCTTAAAACATCGATAATAATTTACAGATTACTTTCAGATCCGCTAATTAAAACCCGTGGTATTGGAAAACATCTGAGCATTGAGATATGACCTCGAACTTTAACTACTGTCAAGATGATACATGCTTCTAATATTGTCACGCTGTATATTTTTAAAACATTAGGAGATAAAACAAATCATTGACAACATTATTCCAATGATCTGACTTCATCCCATAAGGCATCCTTTCCTCTCTTATGACAAATTTTCGTTCCCATCATATTGAGTATCATGAAATCTGTCTCTCTTCACAGAGACTGGAATATGAGAACATTTTTTGTTGCATTACATGTCATTACTGTTCGAATAGCTTATACACATAAATAGTGGTACAATTGTATCGGTAAACATATTTCGTATGCGATCTTCTCTTCTTCTTTTTGCTTCTCTTCTTCTTCTTATTCTTCTTCTTCTTCTTAGGAGGAAGCGGATGAGGGAGATGAGGAGGATGCGGAGGAGGATGATGATGAGGAGGAGGATGAGGAGATGGAGTAGGATGAGGATTAGGATTATGAGATGAGTCTGAGGGAGGAAGGAGGAGTAGGAGGAGGAGCTCTTAGGATGAGGAGAGAGGATTAGGGGAGGAGGAGGAGGTGAGGATTGAGCGATGAGGAGGAGGATGTAGGAGGCGGAGGAGTAGGTATTCGGATTAGATTGATGAGGAGGAGGAGGAGGAGAGGAGGAGTAGGAGGGTAGGATGAGGATGAGGAGGAGGAGTATGCTGATGAGGATGAGGAGGAGAAGGAGGAGGAGAGTAGGTATTTAGGATGAGTGAGGGTGGAGGGGAGGAGAGAAGGAGAGGTATGATGAGGATTATTTTGATGATGATTGTATGAGGATGGAGTATTAGGTATGAGAGGAGGGAGTGAGGAGGAGTATTGTATGTGATACGTGAGGATGAGTATGATAATTATTGATGAGATGAGGATTATGAGGAGGAGGATGTATGGAGGAGGATTAGGAGGATGTATGAGATGAGGGGAGGAGGAGGAGGAGGAGGACAGAGGAGGAGAGGGAGTAGGATGATGCGAAGATTGATTGAGTGGTAGGAGCGAGGATGATTATGAGAGTGAGGATGATGCGGAGGAGTAGGAGATGAGGAGGAGTGAGTGAGGAGGAAGAGGAGGCGGAGGAGGAGGATGTAGGAGGATGAGGTGAGGATGATAGGAGGAGGAGGAGAGGAGGAGGAGAGAGCAGGATGAGAGATGATTAGCTATTAGACGGAGTAGTACAATTGGATGCGTTAATAGAAAGTAGTAGAGGAGGATGAGAGTAGTCTTATGATTATGATTATTTATATTATTAGTTAATGAGAAGGATGAGTGAATATTTTATTATTATTATGCGTATAGATGTAGGAGGAGGATTAGTATGATGAATGAGGATGAGTGAGGAGGATGATGAGTGATGAGGTAGGAAGGAATGAGTAGGAGGATGATGAGGAGGAGAGAGGAGTATGATTGTAGGATTAGGATTGATGAGGAGGAGGAGTATGATTAAGGAGTGAGGAGGATGAGGATGCATGAGGATGAGGATGATTAGGATAGGAGACGATGAGCAGGATGAGATGAGGAGGAGGAGGATGAATGAGAGGATTAGGATGAAGAGAGTAGCGAGGAGGATTGAGGAGTAGGAGGAGGATAAGGAGGAGGATTAGGAGGAGGTGAGGAGAGTAGTAGTAGGAGGATGGTAGGATTATGAGGTGAAGATATAGTAGGAGGATTGAGGAGGAGTAGTAGGATTATGATTATGATGATGAGTAAGAGATGAGTAGGAGGAGAGGAGGAGGATGAGGATGATGAGGAGGAGGTGAGTGATATGAGGAGTATGTAGGCAGAGAGAGGAGGAGGAGGATGTATTATTAGGAGATTATGATGAGTATTAGTATTTTATTATGAGGAGGAGTAGTAATGATTAGGAGGAGGGATGAGGAGGATTTATGTAGTGAGTATGTTATAGTAGGAGGATGAGGAGGTGAGGATGAGTAGTAGGATTACGAAGTAGAATTAGTATTATGTGGAGGCATGGGAGGGAAGAAGCAGGAGGGATAGGAGGATATTAGGAAAAGTAGGATTGTAGGGGGGTATGATGATTATGAGGATGGTATGAGTAGGAGGAGAGGAGGAGATTATATTAGGATACTTAATGATGATATGATGAGTAGTACTAATATTATGTATATGATAGAGTAGGATGATGATGAGCAGTAGGAGTAAAGGAGGTAGGAGGAGTGGATGATGGATGAGGCTGAGGGGAGTAGTATGATTATGAGGATGATAGGATGAGGAATAGTACTAGGAGTATTATTAGGAGTAGTGATGCAGGAGGATGTTGATTGATTCGTAAGAGAAGGAGGAATTAATAGGAGTAGGATGAGAGGGGAGGATGAGATGGGAGGCAGGGATGGATTAAGGAGTATATTATTAATGAGTAGGATGAGTAGTATAGTATTATAAGTGGGAGGTGTAGGAGATTTAGGAGGATATGATGATGATGAGTATAGTAGTAGGATTATGATGAGGATTATGATTAGTATTATTAGTTATGAGGATTAGGTTAGAGTAGGAATTAATAATAGATGATTGTAGTTGAGGTGATGTAGGAGGGAGGATTATTAAGTCAGGTATTAGGAGGTAGGGATATGATGATGATGATTATGTGGTATTTATTAGTATTCTTGATTATTCATGTATGATTGATATTATTATTATTATTATTAGGATTATTATTGCTTAGTTTAGGAGTAGTTTAGTATTCTTATTGTGATGAGTAGTATTATTATATTACTGATAAGAGAAGGATTAGGAGGATATGAGTATATTATTATTAGTCGTATTATGATTAGTAGTATGAGTCTGAGAGTATGTTAGTATGATGCGGATTATTATTAGTATTATTATAGTATTATGATGGCTTGATTGAGTATTGAGTAGTATGTATTATATGATTATGAGTATTGATTATTATTATGATTAATATGATAATAGTAGTAGTCGTATGATTAGGACGTAGGAGATGATTATGAATGAGGAGGATTATATTAGGATTGATGATTATTATTATATGATGATATGATTATTTTGATTAGTTGCTAGATTATATGATGATTATTATTTTTGAGATATAATATATTATTATGAAGGATGAGGATTATGAGTATTTGGATTTTTAGGAGTATTATTATGTATTATTAGGATGCTTAGTTATATATTAATGTCTTATTATGATTATTTTTGCTTCTTTTAGGATGATTATTAGTAGTTTATGATGAGATTAGTATGCTTATATTGTAGTATTATGATATTTATTATTTTATTATTCATTATATTATTATTATATATCTAGTATTATTATTATTCCTATTAATATTAATATATATACATTATTATATTATTATTATTATATTAATTATTATATTATTCTTATATACTGATTAATAATTATTTATTATCTTATTATATATTATAATATATTATCTTATTATATTATATTTTATTATTATATTATTATTAATATACTTATTTTATTATTATTATTATTATTATTAATCTTTCATACTATATATTAGTATTAACTTTTATTATTATAATTATAACATCATTATTATTCTATTCTTACTCTTCTATTATTATCTATTCTTATTAATATTATTATTATATTAATTAATCTTATTTATTATTATTATGATTATATATATTATTATTATTATGATTATAGTCTCATGAGTATGATTCGATGAGTCAGTATAGAGTATCTATCTCTGATCTCTATTCGTCGTCTTAGAGCATCCTGCTTATTCTACTAGATGCAGTGTGATTAGTATTCTGCTTTAGTAGATCGTATCAGTCAGGATCTATGACTTCTTCTGATCTCTGCTCTACTTAGAGTATTCTTATGATATATGATTATTATAATTCGTATTTCTAGAGTGCTGTCTGCTAATGATTCTTCTGTTGATCTATTCTTTCTTTATATTTACTCTCTTATTATTCATATCTCTCTATTCTCTTATTCTTCTATCTTCATAGTATTCTATTCTCTTATCTTTCTTCTTATTATACTTTATCTTCTGCTTATGATATTATATGCTTATATATTATTATGAAGTATATTATTCATCTATATTATATTAGCTTATTACTATTAGTCGTACTTTATATTATCTGATAATTATATACTCTCGTAACGATATTATATTATTACTAGCCTCTTCACTCTTCTACTTCAATCTTCTTCTTTACTCTATCTTCTCTCGTACTTTTTTATTCTCTTTTCTTTACTATATTCTTCTTTATTATCTTATAGTTCTCCTCATTATCCTTCTCTTCTTCTCTTATTTATCCTTATCATTTTCTTATAATTTTTCATTTATTCTTATTTCTCTATTTCTATTTCTCTTATAATTTTATTATTGTTAGTATCTCTTTATTCTTTATTCTTCTCTTATCAATTTTCTCTTCCTCTTTCTCATTCATCTTATTCTTTCTCTTCTATCTTTCTTCTTCCTCTTTCTCCTTTTTATTCTTCTTTCTTTCTTCTCCTCT
>JACEFZ010002516.1:0-39315 GCA_014155875.1 Cepaea nemoralis | reverse complement strand
CAGATCAGTGGTTCCCAAGCTTGTCAAGCAAGTGCCATTTTCTAACTTTCGGTAGTTAAGGGGGCCACAAGGTTATAAAATTATAAAAGTCGTGCAACTCATTCTTACCTTTCTTAACTTTCGTCAACAAAATTCTACAACTTTAAAGGCAGTCTGTGTCAGTACTACACTTCGGTCATTTTTGGTTTTAAAGAAGCAAGAGTTCATTTAACAATAAATTTTATATCATTTCCCAAAAATCGCTATCTTGTATTAATTTACAATTGAACTGTTCTTCATAACCAGTTATTTGAGTCCAGATGCGGTTTATAAATGTCTGGGCACAAATCTTTCGTGTCCAAAGTCTTCCAAAGAATTCATGACAAGCAACATCTTCAAAATCTTCGCTTTTTACCATTGTTTGATTTAGTTTTTCCACCTCATGTTTATAGGCTTTAAGGGGAAAATTTTTTTGGGAAAAAAATCTAATTTAAACAAAATCTACCGACTCTGCTAAACAGTTGTAACAGACGACATCTTTGGCCCTTGCGCAATCTGATTTTTTGACAAGGCTGGGATATGGAACTTATAAACGTTTGGTTGCGAAACCCCGACGGGGCGCTCCGAGCGCATTTTTAAAATTATTAAACTATATTATTTTAAATTTAAAGGGGCCCTTGCGTGCCACTTTCTGACAGCTGGCAGGCCAAAGTGGCCCGCGGGCCGGGGTTTTAGAAAACCTCTGGTGTAGATGTATTTTTTTTTCTTTCTGTATCCAAATATTCTTAGAACCCATCTATAACATTTATATTAAAAGACATGTATGCACAGTTCAGCTTGTTTAGTAAGTGTCGAGGTCTCACAGGCATATGTTGCAAGGGGAAAGATGCATGCTCTTAAAAATATAATTTGTGTAGTTCTATCTGCCCCACTCCACAATTTATTTAGTTGTTTTACTTTCTGAAGCGCAATAGTTTTTTCGTTTTTTAAATTTCCTTTTCAATGTCACCATTTTTGGGTAATTAATGAAACAAGATATTCGACATTTTCTACCACCTTCAATTATTTCGCATTAACATATATTTCTTTCTCCATATAAGTTTTATGTGTATGCATTATCGTTGTTTTTGCAATATTAATATATAAATTATCATTTTCAGTAATCGTTTCGGTTGAGTTTATTAGTTTCTCTATACCATTTTGTAATATGGATAGTAACACTGTATCATCAGCGTATCGACTCTCTGGTATTTCATTACCACCGATATTTAGGGCATCATATTGCTCCTTGGTTATATCATCACTTAAAGAAGCTTAACAATGGAATGCAATTAGATATTAGCAATGGAATGAAATTAGCTTCTCACTCTGTCAATAAAATCCTCATAATCCTCGGAATTTAGCGGAAGTCGACTTGACGAAAGGGTGTTATGCGCTCGCTCATAAAATCTCTCCGGTGACCGTGGTATGGGGTCCGTTCCGTACGCTGTAAGTTGGACTTAACCGTTGACTTCTTGTCCTTGACTTGGAGACTTGAATTATAAGTACCTCAAAGGTCAGAGTGGGTTCTTAATGTTTGTAGTTTCATGTAAGTCTTGTAGTGCTAGACCTCCTTGTCTCTTATATTGTATTAGTGTTTTGGTGTTGTCTATTTAGTATTGTGTCTCATGAGTTTGTTTATGCCTGTTTTGGGGGATCTAACACTGTAGATAAATATATTATCTTAGGAATGGTGGATGTGTTTACAACTGTGCTTCTTCCAAAATGTGTCTTGTATGTGTAGCTATGTATCATGTCTGTGATGTGTTTTGTCAGTGAATGTCATCTTTCTGTGTGTGTGTTTCCGCATCTCATCTCATCTCATCTCATCTCATCTCATCTCATCTCATCATGTTCCTCTTGTACCTTGCGGTTCGAGGTGAAGTATAAACAGCCGGAGAGTGCCCGCTTATGGGCTTCATGTATTGATATTCCCATGGACTCTGTTATTCCCTGCGTCCATCGTTTACGTGGCCGGCTTCTTCCTCTGCTTCCCACTGGTCTGTACATCATTGCTTGGTGTGGTATGTAGTTAGTTGGTAACCTACTTGCATGGCCAAACCATTTGACTTGCTGCTTTCTAATAAAATCTAGTGCAGCTATAACCCCCACTTTAGACATGATTTCTTCATTTATGATCTTATCTCTTCTTGATACACTGAGTATTCTAGTGTTTTTCCGCGACCGTATGAAAATGTAATGTCAAATATTTTCATATAGTATGTAACTATTGTACCTGGGAGGGGTTTAATTTTAAGAAATATTTGAATTTTGGCCTTTTACAGACCAGACAAAAATATATATGTATCTATGTAAACGTCATTCATCAACACTAGATAAAACACTTGATGCACTACCATTCAGGGGAAACAAAACAATAGGTTACAAAATTGTAAGACTTACTAAGTAAGGCAGTTATTATAATGTGATAATAGAAGACTTTTTGTTTATTAATTTAAATTCTCTAAGAATTGTTTAGTTTATAAGAAAATTTAAGAAAAGATGTGAAAACTATTTGCCAGTATTTAATCAAAATGTATATTAATTTTCTCTTTGAGAAATGTCACTTAAAGAACTGTTTGGTAGTTATGTCCCATTGCAGCTTCTGATATAGGAGTGTGCCTTTTTAATGTAGTATATCCATAACTCGTTTGAACAGAATACAGTTTTATAAATGTAGTTACCAATATGTGTTGCGTGCGTGCGTGCGTGCGTGTGTGCGTGTGTGTGTGTGTGTGTGTGTGTGTGTGTGTATTATAGTCAGGTCTTCTAGTCCGATATGACTGAGCTACCGTATGACAGTAGACGGTACTACCTGCTTTCTGTTAGCGCCGAATGTTGGGCGGCGCTTACAAAACCCGACAACCCACAACGGAAACCACAGACACCCCAAAACCCGACACCCCTGCCAACGGAAGAGCACAACTGGGAGTTTACAAGCCTTATCCTGGTGCGAGGAAATGCAATTTAAAGACAAAATGTCAAGGCAGGGCAGACCAGGCCCTAAGCCTTGTTGACATGAAAGTACTCGGTATATTTTTATACGTGCTCCGTCCCCAACTTCAACAGCCAACAAAGAGTAAATGGTTCTATTTGCCATCAGATTATGTTTCCGTATGGTCTGACCTCGGAGTGCTGAGTGTCGGCCAGATGCTCTTGTCACTTCCTGTCGAACAGTTCACTCTTGGCTATGAATATGTATATGTTCCATTCCTACATGTATCAAAACCTCCAGCTGGAAATGCAATCATTGCCAGTAGGGAATTGTAAAGCCAACTCAATGTTGATGTTTTTACTCCTGCCCACTACTCTTCTAACTATGGAGCAATTTGTCCTCTGTGCTACACGTTCAAAGAAAGACGATTCTCCTGCAGACCTGTATTATCAATGTTAAGACGGTTTAGTTCGGCACTATTAACAGTATATATTGCTTGGTCACTACTTCTATTTAAGAAACGTTCTGTTCAAACGATTTGTGTGTATACTACATTAAAAGGCACAAACCTAAATAAACAGTTGCCATGGAGCATAAATACCAATTTTTGTTTAATTTTTTGTGTGTGTAAAGTGACGTTACTCAAAGACAATTAAATATATATTTTTATTTAAATAACACAGATGTATTCCTAAACTTTTCTTAGATCTTTATTTAAACTGACAGAAATTAGATTCTATAAATTAGGAGATTAAAGTATAATCTTCTTCTAATGTCACAAAATAATGTGCGTTATTTTGTTAACCTTACAATTTTGTAACTTAATGTTGTGTTTCTTTTCAATAATACATTAAGCATTTTTTCCCATTAATGAAACATCATATTGTAAATGCTTTTCCAATAATTTTTGTCCGGTCTGTCAAAAACCAAAATTCCTTAAAATTAGACCCCATGAAGTTTCAGACACCGGCGAGTTGGATAGGAATGTTGACTTTGTGTCCTTGACTTGGGAACGTAAATTACAAGCACCTCTGAAGTCGATCAAACAGTTTCAGACACCGGCGAGTTGGATAGGAATGTTGACTTTGTGTCCTTGACTTGGGAACGTAAATTAAAAGCACCTCTGAAGTCGGAGGGGGTTCGCCTGATGGCGAGTGACACCGGTAATAGGAAAAGCTAATCCATACCCAAAAATCAGTCCAGGACATTAGAAGCAATAGTACGTGTATTAAATACGCTTGAATTTAAAGAACAAAAACGCAACAACAAATAAAAAAATAGCATTTACAGATTATATGAACATTAATGTTATTACATTTGCATGAGGCTCGGAAAAGCACATAAAGAAATATGGCATTCACTGACAAACAAATCACAGACATGCTACATAGTTACAACACACAATACATCAACATTTTTGGAAGATGCACAGTAGTGAACACACTCATCATTTATAACATAATACATTTAGCAACAGTGTTAGATCCCCCAAAACAGACAATCACAGAAATAAACAAACACATCAGAAATTTCATGTTCAGCAACACAATAAAAAGTATTCAGCATCAAAACACTAATACAAGATCAGAAAGAATGGGGACTAGCACAACAAGACTTATACACAAAACTATCAGCATAAAAAATCAACTATATAAGACACGTCATCAATCATCACAAACAACACTCACTAGCATTAAACTACTATTAACTCACCTCTAATGTGTGGAATCGAACGGCTTCTCTTTGGTGAGGAGTGCACATGTTATGTGGTATTGATACTGCTAATAGATTTGTTAATGATAGTTTGAGGACTAGCACATTAAGACTTAAACACAAAACTACCAGCATTAAGAATCAATTATATAGGACGAGACCCCGGGTACAGATAACATAACAGTAGAAATGATCAATGCCTTAGAAGAATATGGAATAGACCAAGTCACCAGACTGCTGAACACAATATACGATACTGGACATATACCTCTTGAATTATGTAATTCTATATTTATTGCAATCCCAAAGAAATCAGGAGCCATGGAATGCGATCAACATCGAACAATTAGTATAATGAGCCACATCACGAAGATTCTGCTGAGAATTATCATGCAAAGAGTTAGGAAGAAAATACAACCCGAAATAGGAGAAGAACAATGTGGGTTTGTAGAAGGCAAGGGCACAGTAAATGCTGTGTATATACTGAGAACAGTAATTGAACGTTCTATAGAAGTAAACAAAGATCTATATCTTTGCTTTATTGACTACACAAAGGCTTTCGATAAAGTGAGACATGTCGACATGAAAAGAATACTTGAAAATCTACAAATTGATGGAAAAGACCTTAGACTTGTAAAAAAACATATATTGGAAACAACAAGCTGCCATCAGAATTGATAAAGATGTAGGTCAATATCAGCCTATTAAAAGAGGTGTGAGACAGGGATGTGTAATGTCTCCAGATCTTTTTTCCCTGTACAGTGAAAATATATTCAGAAATATAGAAGATATGGAAGGAATCAACATTGGGGGACGATACATCAATAACATTAGATATGCAGATGATACAGTCTTGATTGCAGACAATGAACAGGACCTGCAAAATTTAGTAGATGCGGTTGTTGCACACAGTGAACAACTAGGGTTAGAACTGAATATTAAGAAGACACAGATTATGGTCGTCACTGGGAAGAAGGAAATACCACAATGTGATATACGAGTAAATGGGCATATTCTTAAACAAGTGAATCGATACAGTTATCTCGGCACAGTCATAACATCTGATGGGAGATGCCTTGAAGAGATTAGAACAAGAATTGCCATTGCGAAGGTAGCCTTTTGCAAGATGAAAAACATACTGACCAATAAAAAGATATCAATTGAAACGAGAAAAAGAGTGTTGAAGTGCTACATAGAACCTATACTTTTGTATGGATGTGAAGCGTGGACAATGAGCAGTCAAGCTGAAAAACAGCTGATGGCTGTGGAAATGTGGTTTCTGAGGAAAATGCAAAGAATACCATGGACAGACAGAAAAACAAATGAACTAGTCCTTCAAGAAAAAATGAAGATCGTAAACTGATTAGAGACATTAGACGTAGACAGTCAAATTTTTTGGGCATGTTATGAGAAGAAATGAATTGGAGAACTTGGTGACAACTGGCAAGATCGAAGGGAAGAGACCAAGGGGAAGACCGAGAAGTAAATACCTGGATGGCTTGGCCACATGGCATGGTCGAGACAGGAACACGGAGCTGATCCACGACTCTGGTGATCGAGTGAGATGGCAGAACATGACCGCCTACGCTTACCGACACAGCACATGACGGATGGACGAATATAGGACACGTCATCAATCATAAAAAACACCACTCACTAGCATTACACTACTATTAACTCACCTCTAATGTGTAGTATGGAACGCCTTCTCTTTGGTGTGGAGTGCAAATGATATGTGGTATTGATACTGCTAATAAATTTGTTAATGATAGCTTATAAACAGGTAGATCGATTGTATTTCAAATCCCGCCTGCGGTTGCCTTGACAGGGAAAGAACACACATTTTAACGGTCCTGATATGGACCGCAGGCCGGACGTTTCCCGTCCTTGGACTAGGCCATAACTTTATGAGATTATTTTTCCAGTATCTTTCTTTACTTCCCGTTTATTTCTAGCTTCTATTATAGTAAGCAAATACGTAGGCAATTAAAATACAGCAAACGACTCCTGTACACACTTTAAGGTGTACACTTTATGGTGCTTGCCTCATATTTGTATAGACCAATCGGCACTCCAGGGATGATGTAGTCAGTAACAAGCCGATCGCCTTCACTTCCCCAGACATTTCCTAGTGCCCATTTCAGGCTGGGTTGATCTGGGAGTTGAATCAATTTAAAAAAAGAAATATGCTTCTTAATGTGGATACGAACCCTTGACCACTGGGTCAGCGTTGTAGCCAACATGCTGTTGCCGCTCCATGTAATGTAGTAGATATGAAAGTAAGTATAAGACCCCATTTACACGTCTTAAAACATTGTGGGCTTGTGGTAAGTGTGTCAATAAGTAAATTATCCGTTCGCACGCCTTAAGCAGAATTGTGTATAGTGTGCTTGACCCATAATTGTATAGACCATTGGAGACTAGACTGATGATGTGGTCAGTATTACCGCATTCTCCTTTACTTGCTAGGACATTTCCAAGTATCGGCGTTAGGGTGCCTCGAACTAGGAATCCAGGTGAATTGTAAAGATCTACCTCAATTTCTGTAAACACGTGACTACCAAACTGTAGTATTTAGTTGCTCCCTGTCACAGTCTTGCGTTCATTCACAATCAGGCCACATCATCCGTATCCTAAGTACAACTTTGCTAGTACCGATATTTTTATACGGAGTTTATTTTCAGGCAAGCCTGACAATCAACATAAGGCGTTATCTGCCTGAAACATATCATAACAATTATCACTCGTTACACAATATACGAATGCACATTGTCACACATGGTCACTCTCTCTTTAAACCTCGCATGCATTCACTACACTAGATATTCGCTTCAGAAACAACACTACGTCCAGTCGGAAGGCCGGTCTGTCCCCCGTCTGCAGCAGCTCAGGTTGTCGCTTGCCCACGTGGTCAAACTCCCTCGTGGGTTTCGCAACTCTGCGTGGCGTTTCTCTTTGCACGCAGCACTGTCTACTTAGCTCTCATTACCCTCTAAGTTCTACTCTAGTTTACGTGGTCACGGTATTCCCCTGACCTCATGCACCCGCCCCTGTTCTCGGGTCGGTCCCTCTGTTATTCCAACTATAACACATTAGTGTCCCCACCCGAGTCTAGTCTAATTACTGTCCTTATGTCCTAGCTTGGGTGCTGTCTGTATTCTGTCTATATCTTTATAGATGTCCTGTCTCTATGTGCTATTAGTCCTTGCCCCTCTTCTGTCACTAGTCGGTCCAACACCTTGACACTCCCTGTCTCACTGTGTGATGTAGTTGTTTCTTGTCTCACTGTGTGATGTAATAGTTCTAGTCTGCCTGTATGAAGTAGTTGTTTCTTGTATGTCTGTGAAGTTTCTTTTTCTTCTTGTATGTCTGTTAGTTAGTTAGCTAGTTAGTTTGTTCGTTAGTTAGATAGATAGTTAGTTAGTTAGTTAGTTAGTTAGTTAGTTAGTTAGCTAGTTAGTTCGTTCGTTAGTTAGATAGTTAGTTAGTTAGTTAGTTAGTTAGTTAGTTAGTTAGTTAGTTAGTTAGTTAGTTAGTTAGTTAGTTAGTTAGTTAGTTAGTTAGTCGACAGATCATCCTCATTGGACATCGAACCATTCAGTCCATAAGTGCTCGGATCCCCTCCTCAGCAAATCCAGCAGCGTGTAGCGGCTAACGACACCAGTCCTGTGTTGGTTTATTAATCTTCTCTGGCTTCCTGCTTAGTGTTCTTGTTTGGCCACACCTCTTTTAATTTGATGTTCTCGCATCCTGACCATGGTTATAGATTTATAGTCATAACTTGGTTCTTGCGAACGATTTACTTTTCGTAAAGCATCCAGAATGCAAGCCTAGTCCATGGTGCGTCCACCTTCCACAGTAACCTTACCTGCGAGCTTGTCAGCAAACTCATTTCCTCGTACACCCGCATGCCCTGAAAGGAAAATTAAACTAATCTTTGCGGACCGAGACCGCTCCAGAGACAGCAGCCACTCTCTTCGGATCCACCCCATCTCTATCTTCATGAGCATGCTCATTGAGTCGCTAAGGAAACCTACCCTTGTGAATGTCTGTGTCTCGAGCCATGCTATTGCTTTACTTACTGCCATGACTTCCATAGTCAGGCTACTTGTGGTCAAAGCAAAAGCACCAGAATCCCCCTTCACAATTCTCCCTCCGGCCTGAGCCGTAAAGACTCATGACAGTCTGACTCGTCGAACTACCGACCCATCTGTGTAAATGACAGCACCACCGTCTAACGAATTCCCGAAGATAAACGCTTGCACTTCCGCCTCCACAGCAGCCGGATCTTCTTGTCTCAATTTTTATGTCTAGTTGGATGCAAACTGAAAAGGACGTACCCAAATCTGCTGGCACTTGCACCCACTCCTCGCCAGTTTCTAAGGCCTCAAGTAAACACACATGTTGAAGAATGTCTTCAGCTTGACCCATTCACGACTTTCCTATTTTTAACCTGCTGCCCTTTACCTTCTTAATTTCATTATGACGTGGATGTTGGATGTTTGCATTGACTCTGAGGTAGGTACGTGCTCTGATAATTTGTATTTTGTCTCCAATGGTTGGAAAATAAAGAAGATCGCGCTGCATGCTGTATCTCATGTACATCCAAAAATAATACGCATAGCTTGCTTTCCATCTTTTCCTTCTGCTTTTGGCTGAGAGTCAGGATCGCCATCGCATACTCAAAAACAGACTTGACCAGACCCTCGTATAGAAGACATAGATGCGCTGCTCACAGTTTTCTGCCGCCATCACCCGTATCGCAGCCGAACCCCGCTTGGCCTTTGTTATCACCTGGTTTATGTGCTCATTATAAGCAAGGCTTCGACCAAAACGTATCCCCAGGTAATTCATTGTCTGCGTTCTTTCCACAGTCTCTGAACACATATGTACAGTTGGTGTTGCAGTGTTTACAATATGGTTTTTCAAAGAGAACCATGTCACTGCTGCCTTCGTTGGGTTGACCAGTGCCCCAGATTCCACACACCAATGGCGTATGCGATTTAGTTCAGTTTGTAGTTCCACGGCAATCCTATATCTATCCTTACCCTTACGATAAACTAACACATCGTCGACATATGACAATCTCCTCCCCGGTCCAGTGATCTGCTCGCTGGTAATTCTCACAGTGTAGGCGTTGGAAATCACATGAGATAATGTTGATTGATTGATTCAGGAACCGACATCACAGCACTCGGGGCATTCCCATAAGCGCTCCATCCCTATCCTCAGCAGCCAGCGAAGAGTTCCAACACCAATAGTTCCAGTAGCAATCTGATTATATGTCCGTCTCGCCTTTCCTCTGAGCGTCGAGCGTCGGCCAGATCCTCATGTCACTCCTCGCTGCCTCATTCTTGCCAGACTATGGTGATCCATTTGCTCCTCCGAGGTGAACACGTTCCCCCACAAGGCCGCAACCACGTCTGCCTTGTCATGCATCAGTACTCCACCAAGTTTTGCCGAGCCAGCCAATTTGTCTGCCTGTTCATTCCCCAGCACACCGACATGCCCCGGAGAAAAGATCCAGGTGATGCTTGTCACCCGTGACAAGCCACTCTGTACGAAGCCTGCCTGTCCTCACCCTTCTCGGTATGCTTTCTGAGTCAGTTACAATCACGATGTGTGTATGTATCGTGTTCTCCATCCAGCGGAAAGCTGCACTGACCACCTCCACCTCCATTCTTAAGCTAGATGGTGTGGTATTATACGCCTGGCTCTCTCAACACTGAACCATCTGTGTAGATAATCACATCACCCGGGCGAGCATTATCCTGAATTAGTTGCTGGATTTCCACTTCCGTGGCCCCTACCGGCCACTCCCTGCACTCCCGGCTCAATGTGATTATAACTCTGCACAAGTCTGACTGCTCCTCTGGCACTCTGACCCACTCCTCTCCTCGCCTAATGTTCTCCAAGATGCACACCTGTCTGATCGTATCCTCCGCCTGAGCCACCCATGATGTCCCTCTTATCAGTCTCTGACCCTTAACTGCGTCCAGTGCCTCATGCAACGGGTGATTGTGTCTGCAGCTACTCTGAGGTATGCCTTCGTCTGCATCACCTTGTGCCTACCAGAAACAGTCGGCAGACCAAGGATGTAACGCACACACACTACTGGGGTGTCTCTAGTGCATCACAGAATGACCCGCGTAGCTTCGTTCTATATGCGCTCTAATTTCACCAGCTGACTCTTTGAGACAGTGAGTAGTCCTAGTCCATAATCAATCACTGAAAGGATCAAGTGCTGATATAGTGTGAAGAGAACTCTCTGCTATGTGTCCATTGCAGCCATAGTTTTCAGTGCATTGAGTCCCTTTTGAGATCTTGTCACGACCGTCTCCACATGGTCCTTGAAGGACAGACTCCTGTCAAATGTGATTCCCAGATACTTCAGTTTGTTCTCTCTGTTGACGCTTCTACCATCTATCGTTAGGCTTGGGACATCAGCCCTCACAATCTTGTTGTCCAGAGAGCACCACAAAACAGCCGTCTTTTCTGGGTGGATGACATCATTAATTTCAGTGCACCAATCAATCACTTTGTCTTCTGTCGCCTGGAGCTCCTGGGCCGTTTGCTCCCTATCTCTCCTTGCAATCTTGCTCGTATACACGCAGATCCCTGTGGCAGTCCCGGTGTTAAAATATGTGGCTCTGAGGCCCATGAACCCAGACGGAGAGCAACCCAATGAGAATACAGGACGGCTGCTATCCAGTTCACCAACCAGTGATTGACCCCCTTCTCCATCAGTGCGGTCATCAAAATATCATATCTAATTCTATTGTATGCATCCTCGAGATCAAGCGCTGTTGCCATCGTTTCCTGTCTACTCTGGAACCCCTCTAAAACGTCAAAGGCAAAAGGGGCTCCATTTAACCAGGTATTTTTTCCTGGTCTGTAGTTCCCCAGGCCTCTTGGAAGAAGCTTCCCCCTTTCCAAAAAACTCTTGCAGCTTGACAGCGACTATCTTCTCTAAAACCTTCCCAAATGTAAGCTTTGAATGATCCTTGAATGGTTTTGGGAGAGGGATGAGATAGCTGTGCACCCAATCCTGCGGTACTGATGCTGTCCTAATGCTCTGGTTAATGCAGTCGGTCATCTCCTTCAGGTCTACATCACTCAAGACCTTCATGTGGCCATACCTAGCACAATCGGGCCCAGGTGCCGTGTCTTTTGCCTTTTTCAAAATATGTTTAACATCTTCAACCCGTACGATGTCTTCATAATGCATATTCTCCATGGTTCCTGATAACTCTTCTCTGACTGCATCCCTGGTATCCGCATCATTATGATTGGTCTGCTCTAAATATCTCTGGAGAAACGCCTCCTTTTTCTCTTTGTCTGGTGTCAGGCCCGGATATACTGTTGTTGGTTCCGAAGACCAACTGCCACATCTAAATACAACTTTCTGTTGGAAGACGGCTGCAGCGATCCAACTAAGGAAGAATGGATTTATCTTGTGTTCAAGCAGCTGAAACATTACAAAATCCAACGGTACTCTATTGTACGCATCCTCAAGATCAATCATCACAGCACGTGTTTCAATGCCTGAGTGGAAACCTTCATTGACATCATGGACAAAAACTGCTGCGTTGGTCCAGTTTTCTCTGTTTGGACAGTACCCTCCAACGTTAGGTGGGAAACAAACTTGCCTCTGTAGCTGGCTTGATATTTTCCTGGCAATTAACTTCTCCAGCAGCTTGCCTAATGTATTTTTCATAGTTATTACCCGCTATCCCCGGATTTGTGTGTGGTCTTTGCCAGGCTTTGGCAGGGAATTAGATAGCTGTGTAACCACCCCTCCTTGACGAGAGCACTCGATATGCTGTTGTTATACATATCTGCTAGTTCCTCTAGCTCAGGGGTCACCAAACATTTTTCACGGCGGGCCGAATAACTGACAAAATGACGAGCGCGGGTAGCATACTAATTCTGTACAATAGTTGGGCCGGCTCCGTGGCGAAGATATTACGGACGCGGTTCGTAATTTCGTATACCCACGTCGGAAGTACAGCTAGGCATGATTTGGTAGCAGACCGCGTTGCGCTGGCTTTTTACGCTATGATAAGGGTGATGGTTGTTCAGAAAGCAATAATGTAGATTACCAAGACATCAACAAAAACAATAACAACAACAACAACAAAACATTCTGGTGGTGAGAGCAATCGTCATATAAAGGATATGCAACTAACTTTAACAATACTTGCAAGCCTGAACGAAAGCTCCGTGGAACAAAGACGAAACACACACACACACACTTACACACACACACACACACACACACACACACACACACACACACACACACACACACACACACACACACAAAGCAACCAACATATTTAATTACTTAAAAAAGTTATCAAAGAAGTCGACGTTAGCGACGTTGAGACCAAATGTGCACATATCCGAATCTCACAAACTAAGCAGCAAAGGCGTCTTTCGTTTCATTGTAGATGGTACTCATAAAACACACATCTCACTCCTTCAAACAGTCTCAGCATTTACAGGGAAAAGATTACATGTTACATCACACATTCTGACCACAGAGGTGATAAGACGTAGACTCTCAATAGGATTACTACAGTCAATCAAGAGTGTGCGATGATATGCACTCACAGGGAAGTTCTATGAAGCATAATAATGCAGTTAGGCTCTGAGAGTGATATACAGACATCAGGCATACCGCAGAATTTCCATAGCATATGAATGGTAGGCACAGTCAGGAAGTATCAGTGGTTATCACACGCCAGCCTTACAAGAATTACATTCAGCAACAACCTCTCAATGAAGCATTCATTTAATTTTTACATTTCTCATACCGATACCCTGTTATTCTTCTACTTCCCTGGGCATAGCCACAACATTTCAAAAATGATTTAAGGCGTACCTGAGACAGAGGAAATTACTTAGGGTGGAAAATAGCGCCACATCTTGTATACGCGACCGGTCCCGATGGATTCCAAACTACAACTCTTAGGCTATGGGTCCTGCCTGACCCAGAAAGATAACATTCCTAGCCTAGCCTAGAATTAACCAATCAAATAATAGCTTGCGCCTTTTGTATACCCCGCTCAGTTCTCGAACATTCTATCTAAAAATAACTATGCTATCAGGAGGGACTCCGTTGATAAATATAAAGTATTTGAGAAATGTATTAGGGACTGGGAATGTGGATGAATGACACTATTATGTGACAAATACACAGAAGTGCGATGCCCCTATAGTTGTTGCAGTCGCTCCGATCGCCCTTGTTCTTGTACAGTGTTATGATGCTTGAATCTTTGAAATCCTGTGGGACTTGTCCTTCTCGCCAGCATAGCTCTATTAGTTGGTGGATCTGTAGAGTGAGTGTGTCTTGCCCACTCCTGATAACCTCTATTGGAATCTCATCTTACCTGGAGTCTTGCTAGATGCAAGTTCATATATAGCACACTTAACTTCTATTATGGTGGGAAGTGTGTCCAGGAGGTCAAGAGTTGGTAGGGCCTCTATGGCATTGAGGGCATCATCCGCTAGTTTGGTCTCACTTGGGTAAAGCTCTAAATAGTGCTCTATCCATCTATCCATCTGCTGTTTCTTATCAGTGATGATTTCTCCAGTAAGGTTTTCAGTAGTGCACTTCTTTTGATCATTGGCCAAAGGCTTTCTCTATCCCTTCATACATAATTCTGATGTTTCCCTTATCATTTGCGTTTTGAATGGACTCACATAACTTGATCCAATAGTCATTTGCACACTGCCTGGCAGACTTTTGCACATCCTTCCTAGCTTGCTTCAGCTCAATGAGAGTGTTACGCGTTGTTCTTTCCTTGTTTCTTAAGAGAGCTATCTTCTTCTTATTAATCAAGGGCTGCAGTGTCTGACTCTTTGCCGTAAACCAGTCCTGCCTCTTGTGATCCACAGTGCCGTAAACCCCTACCACAGTTTTATAAAGAGTTTCCTTAAGTTGACCCCACATTTCACTTACTGTACAATTTTCTGATGTATCAGTGAAAGCGTCTTCAAGTTGCTGTTGAAACTCAAAACACTTTTCATGATCGTGAGTGTTAATAATATTAATTCTGGGGCTAAATTTATATTTAGCTGTGTAGATTCTCTTTTGTCTCAGGCTAACCCTTGGAACAACAAAACAATGATCCGTATCACATTCAGCACTGTGGTAACTTCGAGTCAATGATATATGGTTCAGATGTTGTCTCCTTGTGATGATGAAGTCCAGCTGATGCCAAGGACCGGTCTTGGATGTTTCCATGTGACCTTATGCAGTTCTTTTATTTTAAAAAGCGAGTTTGTAATACACAGGTCATTTCTGGTGCAATGCTCCAGCAGCCTTTGCCCATTTCCATTCATGCGACCGATGTTGTATTTTCCAAGGCACACTGGCAATGAACTCGAGACCTTGCCCACACGAGCATTGAAATCACCGAGCATATAAATGTAGTTAGATGTTGGAGCTGCCTTGATCACAGAGCCTAACTCCTCCTAGAACGAATCTTCACATCATCAGAGAAACGAGTGTCGGTGCATATGCAGTAATAATGGTGGCAAAACCACAAGAGGTTGTCAAGCGCAGGGATAATAGTCTTTCATTACCTCCAGCTGGAATGTCGATCATTCCCAGTAGCGAATTCTTCACTGCAAAGCCCACACCATGTTGCCTTTTTTCTGCCTGCCCTCTACCCTTCCAAAAAAGGTGCATTTGTTTTCCCTGAGAGACCCTACCTCTCGCTTTGATTCCGAGACCGGTTAAGACCAGGGATGGAGTTACTACCTCTCCATAGCACAAAGACTGGGCTAAAATATAGAGACCAAGTGTTGCCCTTGCAGCATGATCCCTCTCTCGGCCTGCCTAGTTCACTCCAGAGGAAAGGTAACACCTATACATCTGGAACAAGACAAGCTGCAGAAGCTGCCGGATCAACAAGGCAATGCTCTAACTGTCCGCATGTCGGAGCTTCGATCATAGACCAACTGCTAACCAAGGCTTAGGGCCTGGTCTACCGTGCCATGACAATTTGTCTTTAGGTTGCATTTCCTCGCACCAGGATAAGGCTTGTTCCCTCCCAGTTGCGCTCTTCCACCCGAAGCCGTTGGCACATTATGGGGTGTCGGGTTTGGTAAGTGCCGCCCAATTCGGCGCTAACAGAACGCAGGTAGTACCGTCTACTGTTATACGGTAGCTCAGTCATAATCAGTCTATAGGCAAACTGGGCTTGTGGTAAATATGTGAGTAAGTAAAAGACCCCATTTACACGTCTGAAGGAATATAGGGCTTGTGGTAAGTGTGTCAGTAAGTGAAGGACCCGATTTACAAGAATCAAGGTATAGTGGGCTTGTGTTAAGTGTGTTAGCATGTAAAGGACCCCCATATACACGTCACAAGGCATACTGGACGTGTGGTAAATGTGTCAGCAAGTAAATGAACCCATTTACACTTCCCAAGACAAACTGGGCTTGTGGTAAGTGTGTCAGTAAGTAAAGGACCCCATTTACACGTCTCAGTTTCCGGTTTCAAGATGGCGACGGACGGTCGTGTTGTTTTGTGTTCGTTAACTTTTTCGCGTAAGGGATGGATTTATTCATTTCTTGCGTGTAATTGGTGTGCCAGGATGTAAAACCAGGAGTTTCTACTCAAGATCTGCGCGGGTGCTACGGAGTTCGTGCATCGAGCGAAGCCATCCTTGAGTGAATTTTCAGCAGCGTGTGTGGTTCTCAATCAAAAGTCTGTGTTTACGTTTTTTCAACATGGCGGAACAACGTGTGTTTTCCGAACGATCAGCAGTCAACATACCGAAGCGGCGTGGTAGCCGCGCAGGGAAAAAGAAGCCAGGTAAGCGCGGTGGCTTGAGACGTTTTAGACTCAAGTGTCACCGTCTAGGACTCAGGAACATCCGTATTCTATATTGGAACTGTGCCAGTGTAAAACAACGGGGCTCTATTTTAGAAACCCTAGTTTACAGGAACGACATTGTAGCACTCCAGGAGACGAGACTGGGCGATCAGCTACTCTGAATTGCCGGCTTCAAATGTTTCTATAACAGACGACATCTGGGAACGGCGATTCTCGTTCGCGACAGCATGGTGGCGTCAGAGCTAGACATGTCCAGTTGGAACAGTGACGATATACAAATACAGGCGTTGAGAGTTCATTCCAGTATACCATTCGTGTTGGTTAATGTTTATGCCCGCAATGCGAGTGTGGACGCCCAGAAGTGGCAGTGCTTAAGTGGCATATTAGGCCACGAGAGAAATGTTATTTTCTGTGGTGACTTCAACGCTAAAGGCAGATCATGGGGAAACACTTCCTCCAATACACAAGGGGAGGAGCTCGAGACTGCACTGGAAACCATCGACCTGGTTTGTATCAACAGTGGCTGTGTCACCAGGACAGCAAGCCGTCCAGGCGATGAGGACAGTGCTATTGATCTGGCGCTAGTTTCACCTTCACTCACTACAGTGTGTAGATGGGGTGTCCTAGGACACCATGGCAGCGACCACCACCCATGCAGCATATTGGTGGAGAAAGGCAGAACCAGGCAGCACAAGCTAAAGGTAAAGACGTTCCAGTATGACAGTACAGGGCAAGATGTGGTGAGTAAAATAAGACGTGACAAGCGCAGAACGTTTCAGGGCAGGAAGAAAAGGAAAAAAAGCTGGGAGCAGCCACCGTGGTGGAGTTTCGAGGTGGAGAAGGCTTGGGTGGATAAGCGTAGTGCTGTAAGGAGATGGCAAAATGCCAAGAAGAACAGAGCTGGTCATCCTAGTCCCTGCTTGCACTTAGAAAGAGAGATGCACACAAAAGTAAGCTATTTCAAAAAACTGGTCACGGTGGTTAAAAGCGAAAAATGGGCAGAGGTGTGTCAAAGAGTAAGCACAGACAAGTCACTGAAATTGTTCTGGCGACTACATAAAAGCATGAGTGGTGTAGTCAAGAATAAGAGCATTTCTGACTTCCAAGGTGCTGACCTAATCTGGCAGAGGACTGACGAGGACAAGGGCAAAGCCCTCTTTGAACGCTACCTTGAGCAGAGCAACCAGACAGACATGGGAGGCCGGAATCTGGCCAAGGAGGTCACCTCAGACAGATGCAAGGCCCAGAACACTTCGGATGAAGACACAGTGACAGTGAAAGAAATCAAGGCTGTGCTTCGACGATCAAAAAACAGTGCTCCAGGTCCTGATGGCATAAGATACGACGACATAAATAGGTGTACCGACAATGAGCTAGAGAAACTAGCAGACATGTACAACAACAGTATAGGGAGTGCTAGCATCAAGGAGGAATGGTTACACAGCTATCTGATTCCCTTGCCGAAGCCTGACAAAGACCACAAGAAAATTCAGGGATATCGAATTATAACCATGCAGAATACAATAGGCAAGCTGCTGGAGAAGGTAATTGCCAGGAAAATATCAAGCCAACTAGAGAGGCAAGGTGTTTTCCCACCTACCCTGGGTGGGTACCGTCCAAAAAGAGAAACCTGGACCAATGCAGCAGTCTTTGCCCACGATGTCTATGAAGGTTTCCACTCAGGCACTGAAACCGTTGCTGCAGCGATTGATCTTGAGGACGCATACAACAGAGTACCACTGGACTTTTTAATGTTTCAGCTTCTTGAACTAAACGTAAGTCCATTCCTCCTTAGTTGGATCGCTGCAGCTCTCTTCCAACGGAAAGTAGTTTTTAGATGTGGCAGTTGGACTTCGGAACCAACAACAATATATCCTGGCCTACCACAGGGATCACCATTATCTCCGGTACTGTTCAACGCCTACACAGTGAGAATCACCAGTGAGCAGATCACTGGACCTGGCAGGACATTGTCATATGCCGATGATGTTTTAGTGTATCGTCAGGGTAAGGATAGAGAGGAGGTTGCTGTGGAACTACAAACCGAACTCAATCGCATAAGTACTTGGTGTGATGAAGCTGGGGCAATGGTCAACCCAACAAAGGCAACAGTGACTTGGTTCTCGTTGAATAATCATATTGTCAACAATCCAACACCAACTGTAATGCTGTGTTCAGAGACGGTGGAAAGAACGCAGGCAATGAGTTACCTGGGGATACGGTTTGATCGAAGCCTTGCTTATAATGTGCACATAGACCAGGTGATAACAAAGGCCAAGCGGGGTTTGGCAGCGATGCGGGTGATGGCGGCAGCAAACTGTGAGCAGCGCCATCTATGTCTTCTGTACGAGGGGCTGGTCATGTCTGTTTTGGAGTATGCAATGGCAATCCTGACTGTCAGCCATAAGCAGATAGAAAGGATGGAAAGGATACAGAATGAAGCTATGCGCATTATTCTTGGATGTACAAGAGATACAGCATGCAGGGCGATGCGCTACCTTCTTGATTTTCCAACCATTGAAGAGAGAATGCAAGTTTGCAGGGCACGCGCCTACCTCAGAATTAACGCAAACACACAGCATCCACTGCATAGTGAAATTAGGAAGGTGAAGGGCAGCAGGTTAAAAAGAGGACGGTCGTGGATGGGTCAAGCCGAGGACATTCTTCAACAGGTGTGTTCACTTGAGGACTTAGAACCTGGCGAGGAGTGGGTGCAAGTGCCAACAGACTTCTGCACATCCTTTTCAGTTTGCATCCAACTAGATAGAAAATGCAGACAAGAAAATCCGGCTGCTGTTGAGGCTGAAGTACAAGCGTTGATTTTCGAGAATTCGCTAGACAGTGACGCGGTCATCTACACAGATGGGTCTGTCGTCCGACATGTGAGAAGCTCATGGGCCTTTACAGCTCGGGCCGGAGGGAAAATTGTGAAGGAGGACTCTGGTGCTTTCACTGAAACCACAAGTAGCCTGACCATGGAAGTCATGGCAGTAAGTAAAGCAATAACGTGGCTCGAGACACAGACATTCACTAGGGCTTGTTTCCTTAGCGACTCAATGAACATGATCAAGAGGATAGAGGAGGGGTCGATCCGAAGAGAATGGTTGCTGCCTCTGAAGCGGTCTCGGCTGGCAAAGATTAGTTTCATCTTCGTGCCAGGGCATGCGGGAGTACAAGGAAATGAGCGGGCTGACAAGCTCGCAGGTGAGGCTACTGTTGAGGGCGGACGCGCCATGGACCAGGCTGACATTCTGAATGCTCTACGAGAAGTGAGACTTTTGCAAGAACCAAGTGATGACTGTGAATCTACAACAATGGCCAGACTGCGAGAGCAGCAAATTAAAAGAGGGGTGGCC
Organism: Cepaea nemoralis; assembly: GCA_014155875.1. Lineage (NCBI taxonomy): Eukaryota > Metazoa > Mollusca > Gastropoda > Stylommatophora > Helicidae > Cepaea > Cepaea nemoralis. The sequence continues at coordinate 19,442 of JACEFZ010002516.1, read as the reverse complement.
AAACAAGAACACTACGCAGGAAGCCAAAGAAGATTGATAAACCAACACAGAACTGGCGTCGTTAGCCGCTACACGCTGCGGGATTTGCTGAGGAGGGGATCCGAGCACTTATGGACTGAATGGTCCGATGTGCAACGAGGATGATCTGTCGACTAACTATTTACACGTCTTAACAAGCACTGTGCATATCGTGCTAGACCCATAATTGTACAGCCCATTGGAGGCTAGACTGACGATGTGGTCAGTATCACCTCAGTCTCATTTACTTCCTATAACATTTCCTGGTGACAGTTTTAGGCTGCCTCGACCTGGAGTATAGATCAATTGTAAAGATCTACCTCAATTTCTGTGAACACATGGTGACCATGTTGGCAGACAAGCGTGCTAGCCAATTCCCATCAGTCTAAAATAAATATGGGTTTAACACCATTGTAGCATGATGGAACAGAATTCCCCATTCCCAGTCCGACACATTTCATAAAGATACTTTAAGTCTTAACGGGGACCATCCCACATAGAAGGACGATTCTTGGAACTAGTATGTTCTAGAACGAGTTGGGGGAGGGCAGCGGTATATGCGCTTGTCTTTTGATTGGTTAATAATTAATGAGCCCACGCTATTCCTGGGCCATATTTTAAAATCTAATTAGTTGTGCGGGGATTTCACCGGGAGCGGTCGCTAGTGTGATGTGATGACCCAACAATGCCCTTAAAGATCTGATGGTGGAGAAGCCTTCCATATATCATCTGGGACAACTAAACAGAAGTCCTAGATCCAGATGTAACTCCCTATCAAAATGTGGGAATATCAAGAAGAGTTTTCTCTCAGCTCTTTAACAGCTGAATGCATAAATGGGAGCAAAACACAAATCTGAAGCACTACAAATGTGGTGAACTGGACAGTGATCTTTGAGTCAATCAAATTTCATCTGAGAACTAAACAACAAGTCTATGGTGGTGAACCTCATTCGGGACGTCTGGTGAAATGACTGGGACAATGGATTGTTTGGCTAGGACTTACTTAGTTAATCTCCAGCCTGGTGCTCACACAGTGTTTCAGAATGAAGACTTGGAAAGTACGTGAGATAGACTGAGGAGAAGGAAGAAGACTGGGACATATTTGTATCTTAGATCTTCCTCTACAGGAAAAGGAGAGCAAAGTCCTAAGTCTCAACTTCATAAACAGTCAACTCACCAGTGAAAGACAAGGCTGTAACTTTTCTTCAAACTGTGACAGTAGGGGATAATTAGTCAGACTTGGAAAATCATCATGGGGGAAAACTGCAACCTGAGCTGTCCAACACCATCATAGGTGCTAAAAGGATTAAACAGACCAGTGGAGCAGAACGTCCCTATGCTTGCCCCAGGTTATGACTTATCTCGGGTTTCCCTCATTAACAGTAGAGGAAAGGATAAAAGTCAATGGTGTAGTGGTGATTAGAGAGGAGAGGAGGAGGAAAGTTTGGTTATTAGCTGGAGGAGGGTGTAGGAGTGTTGTATCATGTTTATCTTCATGCATGTTCGGCATAATTATACCTTATGTAGGTAATTATTGAAGTGTTAACATGACAAATGGGATGAACAATGGTCATCACTAGACTCACCATCAGCTCAATAAACAGTATTATTGAACCAGTGTTTTAAGTACATGTCCCCAGTGAATTTCTTGTACAGTTGCTGTCAAGTATTGTCTCTGGTGACTGTCTTAAGTGCTGTGGTTGGTTATACATATTGTGAAAAGTCCTGTATAGATGTTGTCAAGTATCTCTTATGATGTAAGTCTTGTACAATGGCTGCTGTACACAATTCCTTGTGAATGTATGTCCCACTTTTGTCAAGAAACTGTCATGCAGATGTCTTGTCCAACAGATGTAATGTACAGTTATTGTTGAAATTTGTTTGTCTACAAATAATTGAGTTCTACAAATCCCAAAGAAATGGGACAAACTGATATAGGTCATACTGACAAAATAAAATAGAAAAGATATATGTGACGGACGAACAGCACACTGGCAACATTATGTTGAGTGAGATGGATCCTCAGTTGTACAGGCGCTAATAGTTCAGATCTTCTCTGGCCTTGGGTGAACTAGTTACTTCTTTTATAAATTTATGTGTAGATACATAGTGGTCTCACAGTGGGGGTTTGAGCCAAAGAAAAATGGTTCTCCAAAAAAGCTATTGCGGGAATGATTAGCTCATTTGAGTGACCTCTAGACAAAACGTGCTAAATCATATCCTTTATCTTGGTATTTATTATTCAAGATATATCTCCAGAGAACACTACTAACTAGGTCCTCTGGCAACTCAATCAAACATGTCACAACCATATACTAAACACTTCTCACGGCGTGAAAAGAATATGTACTTTTCGTAACTACCTACTTGACAACACGGGATTACTTTTCTAACTCAGTCCTATACAAACATATTCTCTACATGTTAAGTTGAGTTAAATAAGATAAATATTTTCCCACACAACGTTATCTTAAAATCTTAAGGGAGTGTTTTAAAACCTCATCTCAAACACAACCTTCAATTTCAATCTGGCTATCATCATCAACAACAAGTGCCCTGCCAGCTGGCGTAGAATTCCATGTCTCTCCACAGATCTAGATCTTTGGTGTTCTTGATCAACTAAGCTGATGGTATTCCTCCACGACACCATCTCAATCCATCCAGCATCATTTCTCTTGGTCGACCTCTGCCTCTCTTCCCATTGATATTCCCAGTTGTCAAGATGTTCGCCAATGCATCTCTTCTCAACACATGACCAAAGAAAGCTGTTTGTCTCTTTCTTATTGTTGTATATAATGTTTTAGTTTCATTGGCCTCTTTCAGGCAATTGTTGCTAGTAACCCTGGCAGTCCAAGGAATTCGCAAATTCTTCTCAGGAACCATATCTGGCCACTAAGGTTAAATAGTATATTTTGTTAAGTTAAGAAGAGTAACTTTTGTAAGTGTTTTTGATTATCATAGCCGGCGGGGTGGCTCACGGGGAAGTGAGGAGAGTCGAGGAATTGACGCAGTCGCGGGCGGTGTTTAACAGAGCGCTTTGTGTTGATTTCTATTATAAGAGGCGTTAATCGTTCAGATAGCTATGACAAACTACTGAATTAAACATTATCTAGTAAATCACACACAGCCAATAAATGCCGAGATTGAGCAAACGTACTGTAACAAGACACACAACTAACTTGAATGTTTAATTACGCTTCAAAATCGTCGTCTCTTTAATATTATTTAGGGAGGTTTAAGGTCCATTAAGATTGAATTACCTTGCTACATGAAGAAGACCTGATCATTCGGGGCCACATCGATTGACGTATGTCAGTCGTGGCGATCGGGCAAGTTTTGAGCTACAGCATACAATGGGTGACGTTGTGATATTCTAGTATGATAATTGGTCGCGTCCAGCGTGAGTTGCGTGGTCAGTGGTTGCACACCCGCCTCACACACCAGTGATTCGGAGTTCGATACCGGGTCCAGTCAGGGATATGTACAACTAACGAGCTCAAATGAGAGCGACACTCGAGCCTAGTGCTTCCAATCTGACGTGGACAAGGCTTAAGATTCGTGCCGGAATACGATCAGCGTTGCCAGTAGTGGAATGTGCTCAATCTTTAAACCTCAAATCCCGAAACAACCAAATAAATCAACTAAATAATGATCTGTATGTCAACAAGCATTGCAGTATTTACGAGTTAATGATGATTGATTCAAATATTGTCTTCGTGTGATGAAGAGGTCCAGCTGGTGCCAATGCCGGGATAGTGGAACTGCCTTGAAAACAAAGTCTAATTCCTCATAGAAGGAATCCTTCGCATCGTCAGAGGAAGCCAGTGTCGGTGCTAATGCAGTGATATTGGTGGCAAAACACAAGAGGTTGTCAAGCGCAGAGATAACTGTCTTTCATTACCTCCTGTTGGAAATTCAATCATTCCCAGTAGTAAATTCTTCATTGCAAAGCCAACTCCATGTAGACTTTTCTCTTCCTGAAAACTACTTTTCCACACACAAAAAATGGTGCAATGGTTTCACCTTCGCTATGCGTCCACCGAGAGGCGAGTCTCCTGCAGTCCTGTAATATCAATGTTAAGACGGTTGCGTTCGGCATCATTCACAGTGTATATACATATATTGGTCACTACTTCTATTGTTGTTTGTTGTAAAGTTAGTTCTGTTCAAACGATCTATGGACATGCCGCATTACAAGGCACAAAACCAAAATCAAAAGTTGCCATGGGACATAACTACCAAACATTTGTGTTAAGTGACATTACTCAAAGAAAAATACATATACATATTTTAATTTAAAAAATGCAAAATTTCAGTATAAACTTTCTTTAATTTTTATTTTCAATAACAAAAATAACATTTTGTAAATTATAAGAGAAAAAATTTAAGCTATCTTCTAAGATAACATAATTATTATTGCTTGGTTTTGTATATCTCAAAATTTTACAACCCACTGCTTTGTTTCGTTTGGATAGTACATTAGGTATTTAATCATTCTAATAAATATCGAAATATTATGCTGGTTGCAATAATAATTTTTGTCCGGTCTGTAAAAGGCCAAAATTCCTTAAAATTAGATTTCACCCGGGTCAAACAGTTAGACTGGAATGTTGACTTTTCGTCCATGACTTAGACAAGCAAATTACAAGTACCTCTGAAGTAGGAGTGGGTTCGCTTGATGGGATATCACTATCTTTATTGACGACGCAGAACTGGAGATAGTAGACCATTTAATCTATCTAGGATATGCATTTTACAATAAATTATACTTAGATTAGAAAATCAATATCAGGACTGGAAAGGCAGTAGCAACAATGAACAGGTTAAAAAAGAGTATGTGAGAAGAGGCCGCTTACTGCCAAAACAAATGTCCTGGTCTATCAATCCTGTGTCCTTAGCACGCTTCTTTATGATAGTGGTGAAGCCTGGTGAACTTACACAAAGAGAAACATTTAAACAACTTTCCTATCCGTGTCTGCAAAGAATACCAAAGGACATCTATTCTTTGGCGAATTACAAATGAGTAAAGGTCTGACCTCTACTGCGGGACAAAGATGTGTGTGAGCGAGTACAAGTAGCCCTCCATCGCTTTGCATGGAGAGCAAAGATTAGAAATAGAATAAAGGCAAAGGAGAAAATGATTACTGACAGATCATACACTGAAGGTGTGAGGCGTCAGATGGTGCGTGATGGTGAAAATAACAATATGTTCACATACACTCATTGTGGATGAACATTTTACTGCTCAAATGTGCCTGATCAATGACATTCGCTACTGCCATGGGTTTTAGTTATTAATACTTGTTTTGAAGCACAATGTAACAAACTATCGTCTGTAGCAAGATACTAATGCATATGTGTCTGGTGTAGTTGTTTCATGTCTCACTATATTGTGCTATTGGTGTCAGATCTTAGTCAGATATGTCTGAACTACCGTATGGCAGAAGACGGTACTATCTGCTTTCTGTTAACACCGAATGTTGGGCGGTGCTCACCAGACCCGACACACCACTTTGTTCCAACGGCTTCGGGCGGAGGTGTGCAATTGAGAAGGTACAAGTCTTTCCCTATTGCGAGGAAATGCAACATAAAGACTGAATTTCATGGCAGGGCAGACAGGGCGCTAAGCCTTGGTTGGCAACTGGTCTAGGATGGAAGCTCCGACAGACTTACAGTTAGAGTATTGGTTTGCTGACCCGGCAGCTTCTGCAGCTTGTTCCAGAGTATTGCTGTTGCCTTTCCCCTGGAGTAAATTAGGCAGGCAGGGAGAGGGATCATGCTGCATGGGCAACACATGCTCTCTACAATTCAACCCAGGCTTTGTGTTATGGAGAGATATAACTCCATTTCACAAACTATCATCTGTCAAGATGGCAAGGTGCCAGTCAGTTGTAGTTCTGTTTTATCTCGCTGTGTTGTGTAGTTGATTTTTGTCTCGCTGTAAGATTTAGTTGTTTCTTGTCTCACTGTATGATGTAGCTGTTTCTTGCCTCACTGTTTGATATAGTTATTTCTTGTTCTCCCAATGTGATGTAATCGTTTCTTTTCTGCCTGTATAAAGTAGTTGTTTCTTGTATGTCTGTGTGATGTAGTTGTTTCCTATATGTCTGTGTGATGTAGTTATGTCTTGCATGTGTATGTGCCCCTATTGTTTCTTGCGAGTTGCCAAACGGTAACTTAAGGTGTAACGATAAATAACAGCAAAACAACTCGTCAGTCCAGAGGTAAAAAACCATTTGACAATTCCGAAAGCATCGATAACTCGAAGCCGGCGGACGTGATCATTCCAGCAATATTTATTTCCTGTGTACAGCTGGAGCTCCGTATGCATAACAAGATTAATAATACAAATACTGATCCACATACCGTTCCTGTAAATCCAGGAGGGCCGGTTTTATAATAACAAGCGTAGTTACACACAGCTGCACCTATTATTCAAATCTTACAACAATGTTTCATCAGCTAATGTCAGCCTCACTGCTTCTGATCCGATGACTGCGCTGTCACCTTGGCCATTCTCGCCGAGGCGGTGCTAATTGACACATTTCATGGCCTGTGGTTGATCCTGCCCGAGAATAATAAGGCTTTAACGATTGAACTCTTCTATCAAGTCGCTCCTATCCATCACTGAAATCTCGTTAAGGTTTGTGGATAATATCTCTCTGTCAACAAACTCACGCCGCCTTCCGTGTCGCCAGCCCAAGCTCTATCTGTTGTTGCTAAACTATCTCAGTGACGTTTCTTTACCTTCTCACGTCACACTTGGCGAGTTTTTCTATGTCTTGTTTAGAGATTACATCTTAGATTCTTTTTGGCTTATCCATTACGTCATTCATTCTGACTCGCTACTTGGCAGAGTTCGCGTGTTCTTTTACCCTTCACTTTGAATTTGTATGGGCTCCATTTCTCAGAGAAGTGTTTGAACTTGCAGCACAAAGAATATATCTCCCCTCTAGATAAGAGTGTCGACTGTTTATGCTGGCGAGCCTAAAAATAAATATAAAAATCAAGAAGGTGAATCAATCTCAATACATGTATGAATTTTAGAGAAACAAATGTGTTTTGTTTTAGTTCCCGACCTAAATAATATTAATGATGAGGATGGGGACGGAGCACTTATGGGAATGCCGGATAGGCATAAGTTACCATGGGATGGGATGGGACAGAAAAAATATGTCCCATGGACAAGCCTGGCTGTTCGTGATTTACAGAATAATTTAATTCATTAGTTTGTCGTAGTTTCAAAGAAAGTCATCGTGAAAATATTCGAAGTGGGGGACGTGGCTATATTTAGCGAAAAGTTGAAAGATATATTAGGGCTTCCCGGGAAGGTTAACCCGGTCAACAAATGCCCGCAGAAGTCGGATGTGTCGGCCTAACGGCGCAAGAACGCAACAGGCACAACGCAATCACATCCGGAAAAAAACTCCGGATGAACGAAGAAGAAGAAGAAGATATTAGGGCTTCACTCCTCGAAGATATCGCATGCCAACCCAATAATGGAAGCCCAAGTGGCGGTAGATCTGAATAACGACCTGCAAAATATCTACGTCTACTGCGACCTCATAGCGGCAAGACCAGTTGGAGACGCCATGGTCCCACTACTAAGGACAGTCCCTATCATGAATCAGCTCTCGGCCTCAGTGTTTGGCGCCTACGACAAACCTCACTATGTACCATTGAGTCGGTACTCCTTCGACACGGTGGAAATAATTTTAACCACCGATACGGGCATAAAGATTTCATTCACTACCGGAACTTCAGTGCTGACGTTACATTTTCGCACTCGGAAACATTCAGACCTAGAATAATGGTGAAATATGTGGCATTACGTCGAAATCCCAGACTGTACGAAGACTTTTACTGTAATCAAGCTGGACATGGTATGCCGGTGTTTGTGGGTGGTCGGAGTCAGAGAGGACGTGGTATCAGTAGTTTCTTCAGTGGACTCGGTCGCACGATTCTACCCTGGTTAAAGACCGGTGGTAGGGCCTTACTCAGAGAAGGTGTTGGTACGGGTCTGCGAGTGGCCCAAGATGCTTTAGCTGGCAGGAACGTTGAAGAATCCTTTAAAGAGCATGCCAAACAAGCCGGTCATCGTCTACTGCAAGGAGCGGTCGATCACGTTAGCCAATCAGGTAGTGGTATTAGAAGAAAGAGACGACCAGCGCCACCCGGAGAACCCAGTAAACGTATAAAACTGACCCCCGCACCCCATCGAGTTCATAAGAAGAAGAAGCCACAGCTTCTTGCGAGTGTCTTCATTCTGGTTTGGATCTGTTTAGCGTACCACCCACGCAAACGGCGGTAGAAGATGGACAGTGTGTGGAGATACACCCACTTGCGTCTCTAGCTCCAGGCGCACCAATAGAATTTGTTATATCTGGTGCCGGTGAAGAGTATCTGGATCTGTTTAACACTTTCTTACACGTCAGAGCTAAAGTCACACTACCCAATGGTGACAATCTGCCACCCACTGCCGACGTCGTTCCGGTCAACTATTACCTCCACAGTCTGTTTTCTCAAGTAGACGTCTCACTCAACGACACGCTAATCACCCCTAGTGAAAATACATATCCGTATAGAGCCTACATGGAAGCTACACTAAACCATGGTGAGGAAGCCAAGAAGAGTCATCTCTCGGCCGCCCTTTATTACTATGATACAGCCAAATTCCTCGATGACTTGCAAGGCGATAACAACAAAGGACTAAAAACACGACGTCAACTAGCCAGCGAGAGTCAAGAAATAGATATGATGGGTCGACTACACGCCAACATTTTTGTGCAAGACCGCTACATGATAAACGGTGTGGATGTGAAAATTAAGCTGACTCCGTCCAAAGCCACTTTTAACCTCTTGGCTCCCGATGGGGCACTGGGTTATTCATCCATTATAACATATGCCACGCTGGTGGTTCGTAAAGCCAGACTGAATTCGGCCATCGTTCTCGCCCACGAGAAAGGCTTGATGAGAACCAACGCGAAACTACCAATCAAGCGCGTGGCGCTAAAAACATTAGCTATCCCCCAAGGAATGTTACCTCATACCCAAGACAATCTGTTTATGAGTCAAACACCCATTCGCATCGTGATTGGACTTATTACATCATCAGCTTTTAACGGTGCCTACAACAAGAACCCATATAATTTTCAAACCTTTGGACTGACGTATCTCAACATAACTGTCGATGGACGATCTGCCACCAGCAAACCGTTAACTATGGATTTTGAACGTAATCAATACGTACGAGCCTTTTTTGGTACTAATCTAGCCATGGGTCGTGTGGGTAAGGACGCCGGTAATTCAATTGACTATACACAATATAAACAGGGTTATACTCTGTATGCCTTTGATCTGAGTCCCAGTTTACTGAACGGAGACCAGTTTGAGATGCCGACGACGGGACCTCTAACGCTAGAATTTAAGTTCAACACACCCACCCCAGAACCATTACAAGTTATCGTCTACGCCGAGCACGACGGGCTAATTGAAATTTCCAAGACCAGACAAGTGCTAACAGATTACGCCTCATAATGAACACAGAACAGATTACCAGAATACTACTAGCTGATACGTGTGTGCGTCGGTTACAGGTTAGAGTGTGCGCTCGAGATCAGTTACCTAGACACCTAGATAGAACCAGAGCTGCGGCGTTTGTCGTAAACACTGACCCCAACGATAAACCTGGTTCCCACTGGATCGCCATGTATTATGATTGCTCAGGCAAATGTGAATACTTTGATTCGTTTGGTCTGCCGCCCTTACACGACGACCTCTTCAAGTTTATAGACCATCACTCAGACAGACCACTTATGTATAACACACGTGTGTTACAAGATGTATTAAGTTCCGCCTGTGGCCTCTACGCTATCTATTTCATCATGATGAAAGGTCGTGAGGCGAGCATGATCCGAATAATCCGACCCTTTTCAAACAAACAATTGTTCAACGATCGGGTAGTAGGGCACTTAGTCACTCCATACATAAAACCAGGTGACCGTAACATGTTACGCTTGACGGAAAACTAGCTGACACCTACACAAAACAAGGTGACCTTAACATGAGACGCTTGAACCAAAACTAGCTGAAACCGGTTTACGCTCAAACACTAGTATATATAAACCCTCGGTCGGTAACAGTCATTCATTCCGAAGATGACTACCGAACTCAAGACTGTGCCTGATAACTGGGCCTACATGACTCGTGGTTGTGAGACCGTTAGACCCGTGGGCGCTGGTGTCAAGGCAGTGTTTGTCTCATCTTATAGAGGAACTACCACGTTACACATCCGTCGGTTTTTTGGTGAATCTGAGAACAAGTTTCCAACCAAGATGGGGATGACACTCAGTCGGCACGAATTTGAGCAGTTAATAGCGATGCAGAGTGAGATTATCTCTGACTTTGATCGACTCAGCCAAGTTAATCAAAACAAACCATTAAAAGAAATCACCAACTGTCTTCAAGATATTCACCCCATTCCAGTCATCAACAATGTCCCGTGTGCTGCCCCAGTCTTTCAAGCAAGCTACAACAACCAGATGTTTAATGTATCCAACAGCCAAATGTTTGACGCCTCCTTTGACTACAATACTCATATGTCACCCCGACAAACAGGAGACCAACAGCCAGCCTCTGATTACACGCCATGTGATCGATATTTACCAAGTTACCAACCAGCCTACTCAGACAATTGTATTCAAGAGACGAAGATAAGAAAAAACAAACCACGTGTCTAGATCTTTATTAAAGGAAAAAAGAAAAAAGAAAAACATTTTGTTGTGGTTTTTTAAATATATGTTTTTTGTACTTGTCTCTGTATTCCCTTGGGATTTTGTACTTGTGTATACGAAATTGTTCTTGTCTCTGTATTCCATAGGGATTTTGTACTTGAGTATACGAAATCGTTCTTGTCACTGTTCCATTGTGTATGTGTTACTTGTGTTTGTGAATTTGTTATTGTCTCTGTGTATGTATCAAGTCTTCCACAGATAAAATTGAGTCTCTCACTACCAGAACGACATTAACACCAGGAAAACCAGAAAGAGGAAGAAACAAGAACTACATATAAAAAGAAAAACATGAAAACAAGATAGGAAAAACAAGACAGCTGCCATACCAGTACACTAAACAAAAGAACCAACAAACACCGTTTAATAATAGTATTTTTTATTTTCATAAATATCGAACAGTGATATTATTTCCCCACACAAAACATATTTGTGAGACAAGTGACATTATGTTCACACAAAAGTATTTATGATCAAAATTTACAGACAATTCACGCAAAGTATTTATGATAAAATTTACAGTTCGCATAAACATGATAAAATGTAGACAGAAATAAAATTATTCATTTATTCAAACAATATTCATAAACATATTCATAAGAAAAGTGACATACAGTTCACATAAAAGTATTTATGATAAAATTTACAGTTCGCATAAACATGATAAAATGTAGACAGAAATAAAATTATTCATTGATTCAAACAATATTCATAAGACAACTGCCATTGCGTTTACAGTGACCACCGTGAACATATGCTATTAGTAGAAAACAGGTTACAAAACTATGTACATTATATACACTAACATTAGGTATATCTGAAATGTGTGGCCAGAGAAGGTCTTGAAAACAAGGTATATTATATGGCTAATGGTGAAGTGGTGACGTTGTCTTTGTGTAACTGACGTTTTATGTAAAAATAGGATAATGATTGTCTATGTTGTTCGTATGTGTAGACCGAGGAAGCCTGTGTTTTGAAGCCTACATTTGTCCCACCGGCTGCTGTCTGTGTGTTGAGTACGTCTAAGAATGTGTTTCTGTCTAGGTGGGTATTGTGTTGGTTGGTGAGTCCTTTCGTGCTGGTCTTGTTATTGTCTCCAAAGCAGTGGTAAGTCTTGCTGCACAAGGAGATCATCCCTGACCCCTCATACTCTAACTTAAACAAACCAGGGGTTCTTTTGTCGTATACTTTCTTGCCTTTACAATGGGCACAGTCTGGTACACTACCTCTACTACTAACAAAGTACTGTTTATGGGTATCACAGGTCTCAGAGGGGAACCACCTATTGTAAACTCTAAAAAACTCTTCCAGAAGATGGGGTCTAACTACTTCTGCTAGGGTCGGTTTGCTAAGTGCTAAATATAGACTATCTGTGTCCATCTCACACAGTTGGAAATCCTTCCTATCTACAAACCTATCCAAAAGGTCATAATTAAATTCTAACATGCGCAGCTTGGCGTATTGGTACACACAATAACCTATTTGGAGGGGGAGATCCCAGACCGTCGTCTTCTTCAGCATTTCTACTTCATATATATCATCTGACAGCCTGGTTATCTTCTTGAATAGGGGCTTGTTGATTAATTTTGGCGTATCAGCCCCACGACAATACGAAACATTGGTATGCTTGGCCTTGTTGGTTAGTGTCTTTCCATAGGCTGCGTTACCCAACAGTTTCATCGTCTCTGCCTTAATGGTACAGGCAGTAACACTGTCACCTTCACGTCTGGCATCAGACACCTTATTCCCAAACTTTTGAAAACAACGTACAGGTTGATACTCAATCACCTGGTAATTCTTTGTGACAACTAGATCATGCGTCAGATACCATTTTAACAATGGTGTGGCCAAAAAGATCTTTTCCCCAATATAACTACCTATCAGAGTCCGACGTGGGGCAGTCAACAACTTATGTGACTCGGCGTATTGCCGCATAAAGACACCAATGTCGGCTCTAGACACCTCTGTGTTTTTAAAAACAGGCGTCATCTCGGAGAATCGCTCTTTAAACTCGTCTGGCACATGAATGTCACACTCCACTAGACCAAACAAAGTCTCATCTCTTACAGCCGCTAGAATTTTCTGTGTGTCAATGGGGTATGTGCCATAGTCTGGTTTGAGTCGTGGAAAAGCCGCGTCTGCAAAACTCTTATGGTCTTTATCAGCCTTTTTTAGTTTCTACTACTCGCATTCCCACATCTCCACCACTTTTACATTGGCCTCTTTCACCAAATACTCGCGAATGTCACGCGTTTTTGGCAAACCAATCTACCAAAGGTTTCTTGTTGACCAGGTTAACCACTATACCACGTGTCAGCACACAGTCTTGGTGTCCGTGCCACAAACAACCGTGAAACTGGTAGACGGTTTTAGACTTTTTATCCCACCCATCAACTATAATGTGTCGGCTGCCTAGAGACATCTCCCGGCCATTAAACTGGGTTTTTAGCTCTATGTTGTTACTATGAGACACCCAAGCCAACCACTCTCTACACTGCACTGTGTAAAAACCAACCTTATGGGGCTTGAACCCATCTTCTGCGTTTCGTATTACAGGAAAATATGTGGGCATTGGCTGCATTAGGGCCCACAGATACAGAGCGTTGGCATCATACCCCTTAATGGATTTCACTTTGTTCACTCCTCTGATCAAAGTCTCACTTACCTCATGGTATCAGTGAAAAATGATCGATGGACCCCCAACAATGTTCTTTCTAATAGTGGTGTGCAGCCCACTATCTGTCTTGCCGCATAAAGAAAATGAAACATCTTTGGAGATGGTCTTAAACATATATTTCATAGTTACCCCGGAAACTGAGATGGCATCTTTAAAAATATCTACCCCTATTTCCACATAAAATGCAACTTGCTTATCTAACGCCTCGATAAAGGGATCTACATCTTTATTGTTGTACCAGACCAAGAAATCTGCCAGTGTCGACATACGGTGCTCGCTCCATACTCGTTGGCAGTAGGCATAGTCAGCATCTGAAATGTTGGACTTTTTCAAATGTGAATAAAACGCTTTGTGTGGGGGTAAACTAGTCTCATGTAATCTATCTAATGAGGTGATATACTCGTAACAAAAGAACCCCTTGGTTTCGTCTACCTCATAAGCCGCTAAATATTTGGAATAGCTAAACCCCGGGGCTAGGTAATTAATGATATCTAGAAACGTTAACTTTTCTGACGCGATGCTCATAAAATTGTTATTTCTTTTGACCACATATTTAAAGGGAACACCAGTGGCAGAGAGGAAATACTCTATAAAATAGGGTTTAATTACGTTGATATCATATTTCCCCTAGTTGAACCCAATGACCGGTAAATCTTTCAAGTACTCATCTAACTTTTCGACTAATGGGGGTACTCCTCTAGCTCTGTGTACTCAGTATCAAATTTCTTGCGTAGCGAGACATAAGCTGCCTCAGAAATCCGCGTCAGATGCTCAAACATCCTTTTCACTAAGTCCAGAGGGTCACTCGTTGTGATAAAACAAACCGGGTCCGTAAAGTCAGGGACATTTGACGCCACTGAACAGCTAAAAGGAACATGTTTACCTAAGAATTTTGTGGACTTGGTTTCCTTGGGGAGAGTGTTAGTTTCAAAATACACTCAAAGACGTAGCTGGCTCTGTAGGGATACACAAAGTCCGTATCTACGTCTATCTCTTGTGACTGAATAGTTTCCCATATGGTCTCGGTCACACTGTATACCCCACCTTTATAGGCATGTTTGGTTTTGCCTCCACTACAGGTTTTATAGTGTCTATCCATATCCCAGAAACCCCTCCATATCTTCCCACAAACAGGACAAGAAAAGGACCTAGCTACTCTGTCAAGGTGATTAATATACATAAAATGGTCTCTGTAAGCTAACATTCTTAATGTTTTATCATAACTACCACTCCCCCTAAGTTTTGGGATCAGGGACTGGGTGTCGTCATATTCAAAAATATCTACATTAAGAGAAAATTATTTTTCTAAATTAGGGATATCAACTAACGTAACTCCAGGAAACCTATCTAACGACTCCATATTTTGGAATTTCTGCCAACGGTGTGCTAACTTTTGAGTGGGTGTACTAAGAGCCTTAATATCTTCACCCCGGAATAACGCCAGACAACGAAAAAAACAGAGATTATCGGTGTAATGTGTAGCATGGTTTGCATCGCGTTGCAGTGTATTGATGGCTTTATTGTTTGTGATGTGCAATGGTATGTCTGCTAGACAGCAACCGATTGGGGTTTTCTGTCATGTGGTATATATAAACACTATTCGCTGGAATCGTATCTACAAGGTATTTGGTGTCGGCCTAGTGTGTAATGCATAGTTAAACATGTCGCTTCCTTTTACTATCTCTATACATTCATCAGTCTTGTTTGTTGTTGATTACTATTGGGACGTCTAATTCACAGGCGTTGTTCGATGAGGCATGAAAAAAGCTAAGGTCCTTTGTCTCCATGTGTCTTAATATGATGTGGTGGCTGTAGTTAAATTTGAATCTACTGGTCTGACTTATAAATATCGTCTCTAACTTGTTGGTCCAATCTATTGATTGTGTTGAGTCTGGTCGATGAAAAAAATTATATGTCGATATATGCTTGTGGATGTTCTGATGAGTCCTAACGGCTGACCAGTGTTCTTTATATTTTTGTTGGACGTCGTTGGGTAGGTTATATATAGTCTCCAGTTCTTCATAAACAATATATCGGCTTCCTGGTCTATGAGTTCGTTAAGTATGTTTTCTTGTTTTTGTTTTTTAGCTGGGTGCTTCTGTTTTTTATTGGTGTTTGTAGCTGTTTTCGTTTCCATGATGAAGTTGATGTTGATGGTGCTGTTGATGATGAGGGTATTGATGATGATGATGATGGTGATGATGGTGATGATGATGATGATGATGATGATGATGATGATGATGATGATGATGATGATGATGATGATGATGATGATGATGATGATGATGATGATGATGATGATGATGATGATGATGATGATGATGATGATGATGATGATGATGATGATGATGATGATGATGATTCATGAAGTGTTCGTATATGATGTTGTAGATCGTCTTGACGTTTAAAAAGATTACCACACGTAGGACAAGACACCCGTTGCGTATTTTTATGGATGGTCCGAATGTGACGGGAAAGACTATTATCTAAAGTGAACTTTTTCCCACAAATGATACACAAATGACCTTCTTTCTTTGTGTTGGACATGTCGGTTCTTGCTGAAGCCATCTTTTATGGTTGAAGACACTAGTCTGAATACGGCACACAAGTATCTGTCAGAGAACAAAATACACAACACCATTGACTTTTACAATGTTTACTGTATAAATGTTTTTCATGTGTGTTTACAGCTCATATTTTAGTGTTCAATATTTATTTAGTTATATTGGAATATTTAAATGCGACTTTTATATTTTTAAATGCTCGATATTGACATCCTTATATGTTTAGTGTTCAATATTTATTTAGTTATTTTTGTGTGTGGAATACTTAAATGTGAGATTTATATTTTAAATGCTCAGATATCGTTAAATGTTCTCAATATTTTTAATGATTTACCTTTTCTGCTGTACACTTTACAAGAAACAGATGTGAAATTCCAATACTCTTAAATTTTCTTTTATATATATTTATATACATATATTATTTAGAGAGGGAGAGAGAGAGAGAGAGAGAGAGAGAGAGAGAGAGAGAGAGAGAGAGAGAGAGAGAGAGAGAGAGAGAGAGAGAGAGAGAGAGAGAGAGAGAGAATAATAAAGAACCAACCTGATTGTACTGTCCAGACCAACTTTGTGATGACAACTTAGCCACTTGTTGCGCTGATGATTCTCCTTATTGGTAGATACTGGTTAGTGATGCAGCACGACAGTCTGTTGAAATTACCAAACACAATGATGTCTCTCCTTGTTGGTAGATACTGGTCAGTGATGCAGGACGACAGTCTGTTGAAATTACCACACAACTCTGCATGAGATATCAAGACAAAGAATGGAATAAGTGTTTGTGTGTGTGTGTGTGTGTGTGTGTGTGTGTGTGTGTGTGTGTGTGTGTGTAAGCGCTATAACATTAAGGAAGGTTAAGTCAGTGACGTTATAGGTACCTTGGTATAATATATACAATGACAGTTTGAAGGCATATAGACAGCAGAATTAGTGATATAATGATGTTTCGTTTAATATATTCAACACACAATGATGGAAATAGCTAGTACACGTACCTATATTTGAGACAACGTCCGCTTGTACCGAGAGTGACAAAATATAAGTTGGGTGGAGCTCACAGCTATAGTTGTGTCACACTTTCTTCAGTTATATAAGCTCAAACCGATACTTCCAGTGTTAGCAAAGTTTCAATCTGTAGAAAACAAATCAAAATACTTTAATGAACGGCAAGTAAACAATACATAGCTGTAGAAATAAGACAGGTTAGTGATCATACATGTTCATGATACAAGACTAATGTTTCATAAGACATATACATAAGCAAGTATAGACGAGGCAGAGCTGTGGTGATGTGACGGAACAAGAGCATCAACAAACCTGTATGTCTGTGATAACGTTGATTTTTGTCGAGACTGGTTGAGATTTCTCTGGTTATAAACAGCTCAAAAGACTTCTACCTCCGTGTTAGCAAAGTTTTCAATCTGTAGAGACAACAAAACAAAATACTGTAGTGATCAGTGGTTACTTCCTTAACTTTGACACTGTTCGAATCATTTTTAAATTTGTTAAAATTGGTTTAAATCTTAAGTTTTTTAAACTTTGAATGCATGGTGCTTGCTTAACTTTTAGTTTCCGACATTGTGAAACTTTTTAAAACTTTAAAAAATTTTAAAACTTTTTTGAATTTGTTAAAATTGGATGAAATCTTAAGGTTTTTTTTTAACTTGAACGCCTGGTACTTGCTTAACTTTCAGTTTCTGACATTTGGAAACTTTTTAAAAATTTTAAAATTTTTAAAACTTTTTAAACCTTTTTAAAATTGGTTGAAATCGTACGTTTTTTAAACTTTAAACGCATGGTACTTGCTTAACTTTCAGTTTCTGACATTTTGAAACGTTTTGAAAATTTAAAAATTTTTAAAACTTTTTTTAATTTGTTAAAAGTGGTTGAAATCTTAAGTGTTTTAATCTTTGAATGCATGGTACTTACTTAACTTTCAGTTTCTGACATTTTGAAACTGTTTAAAATTTTTAAAATTGTTTACACTTTTTTAAAATTTGTTGAAATCTTATGTTTTTAAAACTTTGAACGCCTGGTACTTGCTTAACTTTCATTTTCTGACATTTTGAAACTTTAAAAAAAAAATTTAATTTTTACAACTTGTAAAAAATTTTTAAATTCTTTGACGTGTGTATTTATCTTAGCGCGGATCTAGAAGATACAAATAATAATTACATTAAGGAACCTGTAGTATTATTTTATCACAAGGAAATAAAATGGAACAAACACGGGAATATTCTTGAACAGTTGAAACTGAACAATTATACGAGAGAATAAGAATCTGCATGATGAAAAAACAAAGGCAAAAGAACACAATAAAAAACTTTCCATTGCCACTAGAGTATTGGAGTACTACATAGAAGGAAAATATAATACCAAGATCAGCCAAGAAGCAAAACTGTATAGAGAAAATATACAGTCACAACAAGTAGCTCACCTGAGGCTTGAGACTTTGCAGAATGAAATAGCACGGAAGCCCCCTTAGTATTTATACAACTTTCATGCCACGTCAGCAGTTTGCTGGTTACTTGTTTAGACAATAACAGGTCACCTTGCTACAGGAAACAGGAAACAAACCAGAGGTCACTTTGAGTGTTAATAAAAGTGATTTTGTTCCCTAAGCTTAGTCACCTTGCTACAGGAAACAACGCAGGGGACATTCTCAGTATTAACTACAATTGCTATTGTCCCCTAATCCGGCTTAAATACCACGCACCCGGTACACTGAATAGGGATTTAACCTGGTCAAAACTACTGACCGTACAAAGGTCGATCACGTAGAATTTACGTGCGTCATTACACGTATCACGTGCTGCCCTTGTAGCAGGATGTGGCGAGAAGGTTGACCTGTAATCCGTGATCACCATAGCGTAAATAGATTAGGGCCGATTTAATATATGGTATGTTAGGAAAAACAACCGACATTTTGTAGAACGGTTAATGGTCGTATTTTTCACATATGTTTTTAGATTCGAACACCGACCGCCCGCGCACCGCTCGCGCACGCACGCACGCGCACGCACTCCCCCACCGGCCGCCAACCGATCACCAACTTTTAAAGGGATGTAATAAGACCAAAAAGTGAGTTGTACCCCTTTGGATCCGGAATGAGAATCCGGATCCATTTTTCACCGGATCGTGTGACGTCACATAGAGCTATAGAGAGAAATATTCCGGATTTGGATCCGGAATGAGGTGGATAAATCTCGCACTATACTACTTGTGTGATGTAGTTGTTTCTTGTATGTTTGTGTAATGAAATTGTTCCTTGTATGTCTGTGTAATGTCGCTGTTTCTTGTAGGTCTTTGTGATGTTGTTTCTTGTATGTCTGTGTGATGTAGTTGGGTCTTTTATGTCTATATGATGTAATTGTTTCTTTAATGTCTGTGTGATTG
>JACEFZ010002515.1:0-48257 GCA_014155875.1 Cepaea nemoralis | reverse complement strand
AGAAAAAAATGTGACCCAAAAACAGACAAAAGACCCCCAAACTTGGGCTCAACTGAAAAGGGGCCCAAGTATTGGGGTTTGTATAGACAAAAAAAGGGACTCGGCATTGACTCAACAGACAAGACAAGGCACGGCAATGTGACCAAGGGGACAAGAAAAGGGCACGGCAATGAGACTAAAGGAAAGACAAGCCCAAAGTGACTCAAACAGACAAAAAAGGGCATTAAACTCAACAGACAAGAAAAGGGCCCACGCCCAATGTAAACTCAACAACAAGACAAGGAAAGGGTGACCAACAGAAAAGGACAAGGCAATCTGTCTAAAACAGAAAAAGACAAGGCACGGCAATGTGAATCAACGGACACGACAAGGCAATGGATTCAACAAAAGGGAAAAGGGCCCCGGAAAATGGGGACTCAACGGGACAAGCCCAAAGGCACGACAATGTGACTCAACATACAAAGAAAAGGGGCGCGGCAATGTGATTTCAACGAACAAAAAAAGGGCCCACGGAAATTTGTGACTAACGGCAAGAAAAGTCAAAGGACTCAACAGACATAAAAAAGGCACGGAAAATGTGACTCAACAGACAAGAAAAGGGCAGATAATGTGACTAAAACAGAAAAGATAAGACAATGTGACTAAACCCAAAACTGGGACAAGAAAATCTTCCAACAGAAAAGACAAGGCAATGTGACTAAACAGAAAAGAAAAGGGGCCAATCTGACTAAACAGAAAAGGGACAAAAAAAAAATGTGACTCAACAACAGCCAAGCACGGCAATGTGGCTCAACAGACAAGACAAGACAGACATGTGATTTAAAACAGACAAAGCAAGGCAGGGGCCCTCAACAGAAAAAGACAAGGAAATTTGTGTTTCCAACAAAACAAGACAAGACAAGTAAACCAACGGGACAAGACAAAGCAATGTGATTCAACAGACAAGACAAGACAATGTGACTCAACAGACAAGACAAGGCAGTGTGATTCAACAGACAAGACAAGACAATGTGACTCAACAGACAAGACAAGGCAATGTGATTCAACAGACAAGACAAGACAATGTGACTCAACAGACAAGACAAGGCAATGTGATTCAACAGACAAGACAAGACAATGTGACTCAACAGACAAGACAAGGCAATGTGATTCAACAGACAAGACAAGACAATGTGACTCAACAGACAAGACAAGACAATGTGACTCAACAGACAAGACAAGGCAAGACAAAGTGACTCAACAACTAGTATGTGTTGATGACCGTGTTCTTCCTCAGATGTGCAGTCTGGCATCCATGGGGCAGTTCCCGGAGCACAACCAGTCTCTGTTCATCTCCGCCATCTCCGGTCAAAAGCTGTTCCTACAGCAATAGATGGCCACAGTCACCGTCTTTGTTAACTCGTTGTGTTTCCTCCAGCAATAGATGGCCAATGTCCCCGTCTTTGTTAACTCGTTGTGTTTCCTCCAGCAATAGATGGCCACAGTCCCCGTCTTTGTTAACTCGTTGTGTTTCCTCCAGCAATAGATGGCCACAGTCACCGTCTTTGTTAACTCGTTGTGTTTCCTCCAGCAATAGACGGCCACAGTCCCCGTCTTTGTGAACTCGTTGTGTTTCCTCCAGCAATAGATGGCCACAGTCCCCGTCTTTGTTAACTCGTTGTGTTTCCTCCAGCAATAGATGGCCACAGTCCCGTATTTGTTAACTCGTTGTGTTTCCTCCAGCAATAGATGGCCACAGTCCCCGTCTTTGTTAACTCGTTGTGTTTCCTCCAGCAATAGATGGCCACAGTCACCGTCTTTGTTAACTCGTTGTGTTTCCTCCAGCAATAGATGGCACAGTCCCCGTCTTTGTTAACTCGTTGTGTTTCCTCCAGCAATAGATGGCCACAGTCCCGTCTTTGTTAACTCGTTGTGTTTCCTCCAGCAATAGATGGCCACAGTCCCGTCTTTGTTAACTCGTTGTGTTTCCTCCAGCAATAGATGGCCACAGTCCCCGTCTTTGTTAACTCGTTGTGTTTCCTCCAGCAATAGATGGCCACAGTCTCCGTCTTTGTGAACTCGTTGTGTTTCCTCCAGCAATAGATGACCACAGTCACCGTCTTTGTTAACTCGTTGTGTTTCCTCCAGCAATAGATGGCCACAGTCCCCGTCTTTGTTAACTCGTTGTGTTTCCTAAAGCAATAGATGGCCACAGTCCCGTCTTTGTTACTCGTTGTGTTTCCTCCAGCAATAGATGGCCACACCCCCGTCTTTTTTAACTCGTTGTGTTTCCTCCAGCAATAGAGGGCCCACATCCCGTCTTGTTAACTCGTTGTTTTTCCTCCAGCAATAGATGGCCAAGTCCCGTCTTTGTTAACTCTTTGTTTTTCCTCCAAAATAGAGGCCACAGTCCCGTCTTGTAACTCGTTTTTTTCCTCCAGCAATAGATGGCCACAGTCCCCGTTTTTGTTAACTGTTGTGTTTCCTCCAGCAATAGATGGCCACAGTCCCGTTTTTGTTCTCGTTGTGTTTCCCCCAGCAATAGATGGCCCCCGTCCCCGTTTTGTTAACTCGTTGGGGTTCCTAGAAATAGATGGCCACATCCCGTCTTTTTTTAACTCGTTGTTTTTCCCTCACCCTAGACGGCCACACCCCCCTTTGTAACTCGTTGTGTTTCCCCCCGCAATAGAGGCCACAGTCCCGTCTTTTTTAACTCGTTGTGTTTCCTCCAGCAATAGATGGCCACAGTCACCGTCTTTGTTAACTCGTTGTGTTTCCTAAAGCAATAGATGGCCACAGTCCCTGTCTCTCTTTAAGTCTTTGTCGTTGTGTGTCCTCCAGCAATAGACAACTACCCCCCCCCCCCTTGTATTTGTTAACGTTTTGTCTTTGTGTTACCTCCAGCAATAGACGACAACTCCCCCCCTCTCCCCCCTCTTGCTTTGTTAACGTTTTGTAACTCCCAAAAAGTTAGCAAAGACATGGGGAAGGGGGAGGGGGGGGATTATCTCGTCTATTGCTGGAGGAAACACATAGACAAAACAAAGAGTTAACAAAGACAGAGATGTGGCTCTCTATTGCTGGAGGAAACACAAAGACAAAGAGTTAACAAAGAAGGGGGGGGGGAGGGAGTTGTCATCTATTGCTGGAGGAAAGACAAAGACAAAACGTTGGGGGGGGAGGTGGTGATGAGTTGTCGTCTATTGCGGGAGTCTCTGTGGCGAAGTGGTCAAGCTGTTTGACTCGTGCTCCAAAGGTTGTGGGTTAGATTCCGGACTGCGTCCTTCGGTTTACGAGTTAAATGTTTCGGAGACTCCTGTGGGTCGTCGCTAAAAGCTACGGAGGTCGTGCTTTGTGCGACGCTTTCCGTGCTGCGGAAAGAGACCGAGCCATTTGGGATAAAACCCGGTGCAATGAAGTCGACCCTGTCGACTTTTAAGCGACTTTTTTAACGTTTTCTCTTTGTGTTACCTCCCGCAATAGACGACAACTCATCACCCCCTTCCCCCCGTCTTTGATAACGTTTAGTCGTTGTCTTTCCTCCAGCAATAGATGACAAATCCCCCCCCCTCCCGTCCTTGTTAACTCTTTGTCTTTGTGTTTCCTCCAGCAATAGACGGCCACATCCCTGTCTTTGTTAACTCTTTGTCTATGTGTTTCCTCCAGCAATAGACGACATACCCCCCCTCCCCTTCCCCATGTCTTTGCTAACTTTTTGTTTTTGCGTTTCCTACAGCAATATGCGGCCACTATCCCTGTCTTGGTTAACTCTTTGTTTTCTTCAGCAATAGACGTCAACAATAGCTACCTTTGTTAACTCTTTGTCTTTGTGTTTCCTCCAGCAATAGACGGCCACCCTCACTGACTCTGTTAACTTTGTCTGTGTTCTCCAGCAATAGACGGCCGCCCTCCCTGTCTTTGTTAACTCTTTATCGTTGTGTTTCCTCAAGCATTAGACGGCCACCCTCCCTGTCTTTAACTCTGTGTCTTTGTTATTGTTTGTTTACTCGAGTTGAACTACTGTTTAATCTTCTACCAAAGTCAAAGTGACCACGTGCGACCTGCTATCTAAACCTTCTTTTCAGTCATCATCATCATCATCATCATAATCATTATCATAATAATTACCACCATGCGCCGTGGCGGTCGTGTGGTTTACCATCCCACACGATCACTGTAGTTTATGGCCAGGTCTCTGCATCACTGTTCACTAGACATATTGCGATGATTTGAATCATAATATATTAGCGATATACAACTGTGGTTTCCACTTGTCTTCCGCACATCTGTCCACGGTTTAACGCGGCTAGCCTTTGTCTGCAGACCAACGTCAGACAGCAGGTGCCATGGAAAGAGGCAGGAGAAAGTGGGCAATCATGTAGTCCATAACGATACGAAATTAGCTAGAGGAAGAGAAGAGTGAGGCCGTTGACAAACAGGATCATCAGCGACAATAGGCATGCGCTGTAAGAAAATAACACATTTCCATAGCTTCAAATGTTCTCTGACGCTGATTGAATCCGATTGTTACATGAATAAAATAAGTCCTTCCTCTATTAGTGATTGACTCAGATCGTTACATGCAGAAAATAAGCCTTCCTCTACTGGTGATTGAACCCAATCGTTACATGAAGAAAATAAGACTTCCTCTATTAGTGATTGAATCCGATCGTTACATGAAGAAAATAAGACTTCCTCTTTTGGTGATTGAACCCGATCTTTATGTTAAGAAATAAGCCTTCCTCTCTTGGCAATCGAATCTGATCGTTACATGAAGAAAATAAGCCTTTCTCTATTGGTGATTGAACCCGATCTTTACATGAAGGAAGTAAGTCCTTTCTCTATTAGTGATTAAACCCGATCGTTACATGAAGGAAATACATACTTACTCTATTAGTGATTGAACCCGATCGTTACATGAAGGAAATACATTCTTCCTCTATTAGTGATTGAACCCGACCGTTACATGAAGGAAATAAGTCCAACCTCTATTAGTGATTGAACCCGACCGTTACATGAAGGAAATACATCCTTCCTCTCTTAGTGATTGAACCCGATCGTTACATGAAGGAAATACATCCTTATTCTATTGGTGATTGAACCCGACCGTTACATGAAGGAAATACATCCTTCCTCTCTTAGTGATTGAACCCGATCGTTACATGAAGGAAATACATCCTTCCTCTATTAGTGATTGAACCCGATCGTTACACGAGGGAAATACATCCTTATTCTATTGGTGATTGAACTGTCATAACATGATTTGCTAGTCGGTGGGAACTTGGTGACAACTGGCAAGATTGAAGTGGAAAGAACAATGGGAGGCAGCGAAGTAAATATCTTAATGGCTTGGCCACGTGATATTGATATGGCCGAGACAAGGACACGGAGATGATCCACGACTCTTCTGATAGTGTAAGATGGCGAAACATAACTGCCCACGCTGATCAGCATTGCAGGTGATGATGATTATGATTATGATAATGATGATGATGATTATCTAGCCACTCTGTTTTTGTTTTTTTTAAAATTTATTTGCAACATCCACTCTGTTACAACAGGGTCAAATCTTCAGTCCAAATAATGCTGAAAGTTAGGGTCACTAATTGAAAATGACACGTGTTTCCGTTGTAAGAAGCCATTTTCCCTCACAACCGGCAACTTCCTGTTCTAATCCACAAAGTATCCTATTGGATTTAACATAGAAATGTAACAACAATGGGGATTGGTTAACCTTACACTGATGACCCCGGCCAGAAGACATCCGGGTCATGATAATATCGGAAGCTGGTGTTGGACGCTAATCCCCAGGTTTCAGATTTATCAGATGTTTGATAGCAATACCACACAAGTAAATGGGAAGTTATACATGCAGGCAATTCAACAACTGTGCGTGTATCAGCTGTGGTATTATTTTAACCAGTATTTTATAATGACTTTAACGCTGAATATATCGTACGAATTTCATCAAATGAATAATATTCTCTGCAAAATGTCTTGTCTTAACACCAAAATGGATATCCTTGACATTTTGAGGGACGCTAAAGAGAACTTATTACAAACATCAGACAGAAGCAGTCATACATTTTTCGGTACATTAAGAGAATACGAAAATTGGAACATGTGACAACCTGATAAATTTGTGGAGAGAAAGAGAGAGAGAGAAAGATAGATAGATAGAATCAAATCAAATCAAATCAAATCAACTTTATTTTAAAAGGGTAACAAATTGGGCACGCATTTTTTTAAAAATTGGGTCTTACATTCGGCCCTTCCAATCACTCGTCTTTCGTTCATCAAGAGCATTATACATTTAAATAGGAAGAAAGATAAACATTGTGAAATGAATGTTGTAAACACAATCAAGACAAATTACCATGTTATGAGGCCCATCTCCCATCTACCCATACATCACCCCAGCCATACACACAACCCCACCTACCCACACACACACACAGGGACACATACATACCCCACCAACCAACCCATCCCCCTCCCACACACACTGCCCTCACCTGTTCCCCCAACCAAAACACATTCGCCACCCACAAACATCCCCCACCAACCCACACATCCCACGCCCACCCACATACACATCCTAACCCACACATCCTCTCCCCAACCCACATCTCCAACCACCCATCCCCCAGCCACATCTCCATCGACCACATATTTCCCACCCACGCACACACAGCCCCCACCAACCCACACATCACAAATCCACTCACACATCCCCAAACCATACACACACATTCCCACCAACTGACATCTCCCTACCCCGACACACACACATCTACCTAACCACCTATACATCCCCAATCCACACACACACCCACCACCCTCACATACATCCTCCACCCACCCACACATGCCCTAACCCAATCTCCCATCACACACACCCCCACCCGCACATCACATATATCCTCTACCACGCAATATTCCCAACCCACACACCGCACACATCTCCCTCACCAATACATCCCACACCCACATACCACCATGCATCCCCACCTACACAACACACATATATCCCCCACCCACATACCACACAATATTCCTACCCACACCCACATAGATACCCTTTACCCATCCACCCCACATACCCCCACCCAAACACACATACCCCACCCACACAATACCCCCAACCAACACACCACGCACCTCTCCCCATCCACACATGCATTTCCCACCCATCCACCAACACTCACTCACTCACGCACACATCCTCCACTACGCACCCACACACCCCCACCCACCCCCACCCACCCAACAACATCTCTCGATCACAATACCCCTACCCACACAATCCTCCACCCACTCACGCATCCCACCCCGACACATACACATCCCTCACCAACCTACACAACCTACACATCCCTAAGCCACTCATACAACCCCACGCACACATTCTCCATCCACGCACACATCTCCCACCCACACACCCCCACCACCCACATATATTTCTCCCAACCACCACACACCCCCTATTCACCCACACATATCCAACACCCATACACACATTCCCCGCACCCACCACACACATCCCCCACACCACAAACTATCCCCCACCCACACACATATCTTCACCCATACCACCACAAACATACCTCCCATCCGCACATCCCTCACCAACACACCGCACACATATCCCAAACCCACACACCATACACTTCTCCCCACCCGCCCTTACATCCCAATCCACCCACACAATCCCCTACCCACACAACCCCGCCACCCACACATACTTCCCCAAACCATCCACACATCTCTATCCACCCACACATATCCCCCACCCAAACACACACCCCCGCACCCGTCCCATACACATATCCTCCACCCATCCACACATCCCACCAACACCCACAAATATCACTACCCACCAACACCCACACACCTCAACCCATCCAAACGCATACCCCCACCCACATTCCCCCACCCACACATCCCCACCCACACGTATAACCACACTCACACACATCCTCCACACACACTCACACATCCTCACATCTAGACACATACAAAATGCCTCACGTGAGCATTGAAACTAGTATGAACAAACTCCCACATTTTACCCACACATATACACTGACAATTGTAGTGAGCAGTCTCATAAAAATGTTAAAGATAGATAGATAGATAGATAGATAGATAGATAGATAGATAGATAGATAGATAGATAGATAGATAGATAGATAGGATAGATAGGATAGATAGATAGATAGATAGATAGATAGATAGGATAGATAGATAGATAGATAGATAGATAGATAGGATAGATAGGATAGATAGATAGATAGATAGATAGATAGATAGATAGATAGATAGATAGATAGTGAGAGAGATAGATAGATAGTGAGAGAGATAGATAGTGAGAGAGAGAGGGAGAGAGAGAGAGGGAGAGAAATGTTTAGTTTAGTTTAGTTTGGTTTAGTTTAGTCGGCGGATCAACATCACGGCGGATCAACATCAAGCCTGATTCCGGAGAATCTCAGCTCAGTGTACGAACTCCGTAGCACCGGCGAGGATGTTGAAATACTTTGGGTAGATTTTTAACTCGAAATTCTGCCCGGGCAGCGCCGTTAGGCTACTCTTTTTCGATTTCCAACTGCCAAGGGATTGTATACGCGCGCAGCAGTACACACGGGCGCCCGGTCTCACTACCCAGAGACCAGGGGAAATTTTGTAACTAGAAGCCCACGTGAAAAAATCCCGGTCCTCACCGGGGCTTGAACCCGGGACCTCCAGCACTCGAGGCGGACACCATACCTCGAGACCACTCAGCCCCAGAGAGAGAGAGAGAGAGTGAGAGAGATAGAGAGAGAGAGAGACAGAGAGAGAGAGATAGAGAGAGAGAGAGAGAGAGAGAGATAGAGAGAGAGAGATAGAGAGAGAGAGAGAGAGAGAACATTGTGGACAGTCTTGTGTCATGGCACGGAAGGGAGTCTACACATAAATTGATCCATGCCGTTGGCGAGCGCAGTTTGTGAAGAAGCATGATCGCCCACGTCAGCGGCAAGGTACCGAATAATGATGTTAGTTAGTTAGTTAGTTAGTTAGTTAGTTAGTTAGTTAGTTAGTTAATCGCGGTTCCAACTTCACGGCAAAGGGTCGCCCCGTTATGCTCCGTTCCTGTGCCAGTAAATATCACACACCATGCTCCTCACTACTCCATGTGAAAAGTGGAATAGACAGGAGTCTCGATAACCCAACAGCCCGGATAGTGGCACTGAGTCAAGCCTCAGGGTCAGGAAGCGGTAAGCAGGAAAACGCTACACTTGCCACTGAAGATGAGGATGATGATGGCTGGCATCAGAAATATCTCGTTGAAGGCGATGAAGAGGAGGATGTTGACTTGTTGAGTCTCCAACTTGCTGATCAAATTAAGTACAAACACCAGAGACATTGGGCTCATCAAATTGAGGATGGTATTTGTAAAAGAACACGCTTGCAACACAGCAACAGGAACACAGGAATCAGACACATTGTGGCAGGGTAGGAGTATAGGAATATGACACAGTAGATGAGGTAATGGCTGAAGTCCTCCGTGAACAAGTATCGCAGGAACTCCATGTTGAGCTGGACACTAGGTCTTGTAACTCTTGCTCACTTTCTGCCAGTAACACAGTATCGTCAGCATACCTAAGATTGTTTATGATTCTTCCATTGATGTTAAGTCCAGGCATTTCAACTTGTTTAAAAATTATTTCTGTGTATAGGTTGAAGAGGCTTGGGAACAGAACACATCCCTGCCGTACTCCTCTTTTTATCTCTATAGGCGACGAATAGTTATTTCAGTATCTAATAGACGCCACTTGTTCCCAGTACAAGTTACTAACAAGTCTGATGTCCTTTCCGGTGCAGATAACATCACAACAGAAATGATTAAAGCTTTAGAAGAATATGGAATAGATCAAGACACCAGACTGCTGAACACATTATATGATACTGGATACCTTCTGAATTATGTAACTCTGTATTTATTGCAATCCCAAAGAAATCAGGAACCTTGGAATGTGATCAACATAGAACAATTAGTATAATGAGTCAGGTCACAAAGATTTTACTATGAATTAACGTGCAAAGAGTGAGGAATAAAATACAACCTGAAATAGGGAAGAACAATGTGGGTTTGTGGAAGGAAAGGGTACAATAAAAACTGTGTATATGCTTGGATAAGTTATTGAACGTGCTATAGAAGTAAACAAGGTTATACATCTTTGCTTTATTGACTACACAAAGGCTTTCAATAGAGTTAGACATGTCAACATGGTAGATATGCTTGCAGATCTACAAACTTTTGGGAAAGACATTATACTTATAAAAACATATATTGAAAACAACAAGCTGCCATAAGGATTGATAATGAAATGGGACAATATCAGCCTATTAAGAGAGGTGTTAGGCAGGGATCTCCAGATCTGTTTTCCCTATACAGTGAAAATATTCTCAGAAATGTAGAAGACATAAATGGAATCAGCATTGGAGGACGAAACATCAATAACATTAGATATGCAGATGACACAGTATTGATTGCAGACAATGAGCAGGATTTGCAACAATTAGTAGATGCGGTTGTTGTACACAGTGAACAACTGTGGTTAAAATTAAATTGTAAAAAGACACAGGTTATGGTCGTCACTAGGAAGAACGAAGTGCCACAATGTAGTATACAAGTAAATGGGAAATATTCTTCAACACGTGAATCGATATAATTATCTCGGAACGGCCATATCATCTGATGGAAGATGCCTTGAAGAGATTAGAACAAGAATCGCTATGGCAAAAGTAGCCTTTAGCAAGATGAAAAACATACTGACCAATAAAAAGATGTCAATTGAAACGAGAAAAAGAGTTTTGAGGGGCTATATAGAGCCTGTTCTTTTGTATGGATGTGAAACTTGGACAATGAGCAGTCAAGCAGAAAAACATCTGATGGCTGCAGAAATGTGGTTTCTGAGGAAAATGCAAAGAATACTATGGACAGACAGAAAAACCAAAGACCAAGTACTACAAGAGATAAATGAAAGTCGTAAATTGATTAGAGAAATTAGACGTAGACAGTCACATTTTTTTGGTCATGTTATGAGAAGAAATGGATTGGGGAACTTAGTGACAACTAAGTATCTTGGGAGTATCTTAAGTATTTTAAAATAGTATGTGTAGGTTGTCAGGTATGTTTGGAGCTTTATGTGGAGCGACTGCTTTTTGTTTTGACATGTCAAAATCGTCGTATTAAAGTGGACGGTGAAAAAACTATCCAGAGTCGTCTTGTGAAGGTTGGTTGCAGTGGCCGTTTTTGGTTTTCACTTAACAAACAAGGAGGATTAGACCAAACATACGAATTTATATGTGTTTGCTCTCCCTCTCTCTCTCTCTCTCTCGGCAATTTTAAGGCATTTATTAATGCGCTGCAGAATTACACAAGAGACTGTTCTAGAACATAACCTGCCCTTTATGACAGGGACGGGTGGTTATTTATCTATCTCAGAATCAGTTCCCAATTCCACCATTGCTTTAGCAATGTCCTTCGTTCAAAACAGTGTAGTAAGGTTTTCTAAACTCGTCTAAGGTTTTTCCTTGGCCCGGTCCTTTCATTGAATGAATCCTCGTCAACACATTATCACTCTCCTTTCTTCGCTCATTTGCCGATCTTCTCAAAACATTGCGTCGTCCAGATCTTCTTCCCTTCTACACGGAGCTCACAGAAACACCGCCGTCTTCTTGTCGCGGTCTCGAAGCGTCCCCCGTTGCTGTCCTCTGACGCTTTCCACGTTCCCCTTGATTTCTCTTGTTGTCGTCCACTTTTGTGTGTCCGTATGGGAAAATCCTGTTTTCCTTTTTATATGTTTAGTGGCGCGTGCCGTCATATGGCATAATGCCCCCTCCTAGATAAAAAAAAAATGATTAATCATTTTTTCCCTCTATTAATGTATGTATTTATGTATAATGTATGTATT
This sequence comes from Cepaea nemoralis, assembly GCA_014155875.1. Taxonomy (NCBI): domain Eukaryota; kingdom Metazoa; phylum Mollusca; class Gastropoda; order Stylommatophora; family Helicidae; genus Cepaea; species Cepaea nemoralis. Next base: position 36,321 of record JACEFZ010002515.1, on the reverse strand, counting down.
AATGTATGTATATATGTATGTATTTATATATATGTAATCATATGCTTACTACAACAAATATAACAACTATTGTAACAACAACTAAATAGATCCTGGTTTTCCCACTTTACCCACCCTAAAAAAAAATAAAGTTATATGACGGGGATATAAAGAGAGGGAATCTGGCCAACGCTCAACGCTCAGAGGAAAGGCGAGACGGACATATAATCAGATTGCTACTGGAACTATTAGTGTTGGAACTCTTCGCTGGCTGCTGAGGATGGGGACGGAGCGCTTATGGGAATGTCCCGAATGCTCTGATGTCGGTTCCTAAATCAATCAATCAATCAATCAAGTGACAACTGGCAAGATCGAAGGGAACAGACCAAGGGGAAGACCGAGAAGAAAATACCTGGAAGGCTTGGCCACATGGCATGGTTGGTCGAGACAGGAACACTGAGAATTTCCACGACTCTGGTGATCGAGTGAAATGGCGAGTCATGACTGCCCACGCTTTCCGGCATGGCACATGATTGATTGATTTCCTGAGGAACAGCCTATGGTGAACGATAGGTCCAATATACGGAAGTGAGGTTAAGCAACCATGTGCAGGACGTGACGATTCCTTGGATGAGCCCAGTACCAGAGCGCCATGTGTTGGCTCTGCAATTATATAAGTTTCCTTGGATGGCAGGGAATGCCCATGGTCTGCCCCTGTCTTCCCTTGAAGGCTGACCAGGATGTCTTTGGCTGTTCTCAATGGGCGAGATGGATGGGGGATAACACCACTGTCACCTTATGGTTCTGGAGAGGAGGGAAGGATGCTCTGCCAGTATTGGCTGGTTCGTTAACTGTCTAGGGTATGATGATAACCTGGCGGATCCCTAGATCAACTGTCAGTGCCTGCGGGGCGGCACACTGCATCCAAAATCATCACAGCAACGCAAAGGACGTGCACTCAAGAGATCACCGTAGAGTTATGATCAGATGATTTTTATTTCATTATAAGGTTGTGTTATAACACGGATGACAAGTACGCCATCCAGCAGGCAGCACTCAGGCCTTTCTACCTTTCACTGGACCCTACGCACTCCCTCCACAACCCTCATTCCTCTCTTAGTTTCCGTGTTGTGGTCACGTACCCCTGGGTGTTTATGTCTGGAGACTGGTGCTAACGTCCACCGCCAGTCAAGCCATCAGGATCTCCCAGCATGGTCGGTCCGCGTTCGAGACTAAGTGGCCGTCCTAACTTGACTCAGCACCTGAGATCGATGTCTGGCGTTGGAGGAGTGTTGTGGCTAATCATAGCTGTGTTCGTTTGAGTGGACTATTAGTTGTCAATCGATGAGAGTGTTAGAGCGTCCTAGTGAATCGTCTGTACTGGTGTACGTGTAGCGCTGCGGTGTGTCTGCTCTGGATGAAGGCTGAAGCTAAAGTGTCTAAGTGACAGTCGTGTTGTTACTCAACGCGACTTGGTGACGTAGCGTTCATCATGCTACACCGTGCTTTATTTTGCTATTATCTATTTTTGTTCACTGATGTGTGTGCACATCAGTTCACACTCCACACGTCTGTCATTTACTATATGACAACCACAACAGTGAGAGTCAGACGTCCTAAGAAACCCCCGGGAAGGTTACCCGGTCAACAAATGCCCGCATAAGTCGGATGTGTCGACCTAACGGCGCAAGAACGCAGCTCTGCTGTAAACAGGCACAACGCAATCACATCAGAAGAAAAAAAAAAAAGCAAACACGGATGAACGCAGAAGAAGAAGAAGAAGAAGAAGAAGAAGAAGAAGAAGAAGAAGAAGAAGAAGAAGAAGAAGAAGAAGAAGAAGAAGAATGCAGCTTAAGCTTATCTTCTACCCCGTTCAACTCCATGTCCACGTAATGTAGTAAAGGCTTTTTCGGGTTGCATAGCAATAACCACTTGTCCGAGCTGTTTTTAAATGTATGCACTTCAGCATTTATGTCTCCCGAAATATCCGCGGCTATTTGCTTCACTGTCAAGTAGTAGGGGAGACGCAAATGGCACCCCACATGAGGGCCATTGATGAGGTCTACAGGTCGTATTTCCTTATATGAATGTTATACCTCCCCCAATGGCCCTCATAGAAAGCGGACCTCATTTTCGAAAAAGAATGGCGGGTATTTTATGGGTCCGGTTGTCACTTCCTATTGCCATTCTGGTGTCTCCCGGGGCACGCGCCACCGACTGACCCGCCTTCAGATCCCTCCACCGGCCGCCTCGGCTTCCTACGACCGCCCCCGAGACCACTTGAAGACATTGAGGCAAGCCCCAGGCAGGTGGAATACTTATATAGATAAGTAGACCAAATAGTCGCCGGGCACCTGAGTTTCGAGTCCCAGTGAGTGTGTGTGTGTGTGTGTGTGTGTGTGTGTGTACGGGGTAGGCCGATGTAGGCCCCTACCACGGCTATTAGCCTTTGCCCCCTAGAGAGAGGCCTTCATACTCACATCGAGATATGAAGAATAGTAAGTAACAAGGTCCTGGCCCGATCAAATGTAGTATATACTACTCTTTGATCTGAGCCAAAAGGACCATAGACGATGTAACATTACCCCTAACCCGGTCAACCTCAAGGAGAAGGTATAGTAGACATCACCGGCTCAGAATTATAGTCCTGTGACTAGACAACCACCGAAGCAGTTGGATATGGTTTTACCCACACAGTCTTATCAATCTGAAGGTGAATGTTGGCCACATGGGGTAATGGACACCGTAGACAATGTCTATGTGTAACTCTGGTATCTTCAACTTTAGGAAAAAGTCTGAAGCCAGACTACGGCTAATAATTCTATATATGAGTATATTGCCACAATTAATAAACACGTAATGAAATATAGATAGTGATTAATTCTAGAGAACATACCACTAGAGACCTGGCTTAATAGTATACATATAATTAAATTAAGATAATCAGTGAAGTTTGCATATTAATCATTAAAACAATATTTTTTAAAGATAACGCTAGTTACTTCTATTGTGTATTTTGGAAATAGTTGTGTCCCTGGATGTCTGCAGGAAACGTCGGTATTTTACATAACTGAGAAGGGGTAATAAAAATAGCGCGCTTTAGAATTAACACCCGATAATGAATTTTGGAATACAGCGGTTATAAATAACGATAAATCGATTGAGCACATGGCCAAAGTTGAAAACAAATATTGTCAGGTACTTTGCTTCGGTGGTGAATATGTAAACAAAACGAAATAGACCGGAAATAGCAACTGTCATTTTAGCCAATATAGTACCTTGCGGTGTATGGCAGAGGGGTCTGAGGAATTAAGGCCACCTGGCTAGTGCAGTCGCCGCGAATTGTGCAGGTTAGAAATCAAGCTTTAATGCATTGCATTTAAAGGACATCGCAGTCAGCCCCAGCATTCTCTGGATGTACGTGCTTCCTGGGCAAATTTGCAGTTGTCTTTCTGAACGGCCGGCACCCATAATATTCTGTAGTGTCTGTCATCAGGATTACGATCATCATCATCATCATCATCATCATCATCATCATCATCATCATCATCATCATCATCATCATCATCATCATCATCATCTTCATCATCATCATCATCATCATCATCATCATCATCATCATAGCGTCTTCCGCCGTTGTTGTCAAGCAGAGACATGAAAATCAGCATTATCCTCTCTTGCGTGGGTGTGTGTCCTTGCGTGTATGTGAGTGCGTACGTGCGCGTACTTATATGTGTGTCTGCATGTATGTGTCTGCGCATGCATGCATGTGTGTGTGCATGCGTGTGCACGCGCGCGTTTGTGTGTGCCGTGTCATCTAACGAACAAATGTATCCTTCGTAATATAGCTATGTGTCTATCTTTTATATATCACAGTCAAGCTTTAATGCATTGCATTTACAGGACATGACAGTCAGCCCCAGCATTATGTAGATGTACGTGCTTCCTAGGCAAGTTTGCAGTTGTCTTTCTGAACGGCCGGCACCCATGATCTTATGTAGTGTCTGTCATCAGGATTACCATCATCATCATCATCATCATAATCATCATCATCATCATCATCATCATCATCATCATCATCATCATCATCACTTTAACGTCTTCCGCCGTCGTTGTCAAGCGGAGACATGAAAATCAGCATTATCCTCTCTTGCGTGGGTGTGTGTGCTTGCGTGTATGTGAGTGCATGCGTGCGCGTACATGTATGTGTGTCTGCATGTATGTGTCTACGCACGCGTGCGTGCGTGCATGTGTGTGCGCGCGCGCGTGTGTGTCTAAGTGCCGTGTCATCTCACGACCAAATGTATACTACGTACTATAGCTATGTGTCTATCTTTTACATATCGCAGTCAAGCTTTAATGCATTGCATTTACACGACATCGCAGTCAGCCCAGCATTCTGTGGATGTACGTGCTTCATGGGCAAGTTTGCAGTTGTCTTTCTGAATGGCCGGCACCCATGATCTTCTGTAGTGTCTGTCATCAGGATTACCACCACCACCACCACCACCACCACCGCCATCACCATCATCATCATCATCATCATCATCATCATCATCACCACCACCACCACCACCACCACCACCACCACCATCATCATCATCATCATCATCATCATCATCACTGATGTGTGAATAATCCTTGACAGAGAAAATCTTTAATCTAGATCCTCGTGTTCTTTGGCGTAGTGATCCTAACTGTGAGATGTGAGGTCCTTATGAGTGCACTACTGGGAGGGGGTGTGCTGCAAATGAGAGGGGTGTCGGCGGTTACCTCTATATTGTCGGCAGCAGAAACAAAAGTATGTAAGGAAAGAATAATTTTTTTTAAATTCCATACAACAAGGTGTAATGTGTTCTTTTTATTTGTTTTTGTTTGTTTGTTTGTGTATATCATAGAGTGTTGCCGATTGTTAGTGTTATGTGACACATGCGCGACACGCCCTTCTTGCATATGATTCTCTTCCACCCGTATCCTCTTTGTTTTATGCGCCCGTAGTCATAATCAAAACAAATATAAACGCATTCCTGAGTGCATTCTATATGACACATCACCAAAGCTCTCCCATCCAGAGAAGTATATTTGGTGGCGTTTGCAGCTCGCACGCGATAGATAGATAGATAGTTAGATAGATAGATAGATAGATAGATAGATAGATAGATAGATAGATAGATAGATAGATAGATAGATAGATAGATAGATAGATAGATAGATAGATAGAAAGATAGATAGATAGATAGATAGATAGATAGATAGATAGATAGATAGATAGATAGATAGATAGATAGATAGACAGACAGACAGATAGAGAGATGCACGTGTTACATTGGCCTATATAAGAGAGAGAGAGAGAGAGAGAGAGAGAGAGAGAGAGAGAGAGAGAGAGAGAGAGAGAGAGAGAGAGAGAGAGAGAATAATATATTTCAATGATTTTTTTTATTGAATAATCTGTGACAGAATATCTTTGATCTAAATCTACACGTAGTGAATCCGCGGAGGAACAAGAGAAGAAGGAGCTGAGAAAGAATTTTGTTTTGAGGGGGGGGGGGGTGTGGCGGTTACTTCAAACGAACGAACGAACGAATGAACTTTATTTTCAAATGGTTAAGAATTGGGCACGCAGGCCCGTCTAACATTCAGCCCTTCTATCACTCTCTTTCATACATTATTTCATTCACACATCATTCAAGGTTATCAGAGAACAGGAACAATATAAACGATATGCATTATAAAGGCATGGGCAGAATGGGAACATCAATAATACTACACGTCTCAGTAATATTAGATAATGGTTTGACACTTGTTATTAGCCATGTGGAGTGTGCCAATGAAGCAAAAGATAATTTTCAAAGAGGGGGGAGGGAGCGAAAGATGGGAAGCGAAAAAGCCGTAGTTCTTAGTTCGCGAGAAGACCAAATGAAAGACGATGAAAGCGGAAACAGAACCGTAAGGAATGAAAAATGTCAGATCAATCCTTTCAAGGACTGAAATGGATAATACTGTCTAATTACACAATGGAGATTTAAACATAAATGTGAAACGTGAAAAGTTGATTATAAAATGTAATTAAGTACAAACTAAACACATTTTCTATAAGTAAACTATTAATGTTATTATTGTTATTATAAAATCTGACTAAACAATTGACTATCTTATTTAGTAAGGAATACTAAAAAGATTTTAAAGTTAGTTAATGATATTATTCTAGGTATACATTTTCCTTTGTCTACATTTCAGTAATCTCCCTTGTAACAATATTGACGTTCCATATTGACGTGGATAGGCCTTGGGTTCCTACCAGAATGTGATCAGCGTTTCCATTAGTGGGTTGTGCTCAATATTTAAATATTGGATGTTTATGTAGTAATAATAGAATGTTAGTAATTCCGCAGAATGCTTGAACATAAGTATTAATGAGTGTAGTGATCAATCAAGGCATTACTGGCGTGTTATTATATTTTAAATATTCTCTTTGCAAACGTAATTCCACCAGCATTTAGCAGAGAGAGAGAGAGAGAGAGAGAGAGAGAGAGAGAGAGAGAGAGAGAGATGCGCGTGTTAAATTGGCCTGTATAAGAGAGAGACAGAGGGAGAGAGAGAGAACAATATATTTAAATGATTTTTATTTTTTGAATAATCCGTGACAGAATATCTTTAATACAAATCTACACGTGGTGAATCCACGGAGGAACGAGAGAAGGAGGAGCTGAAAAAGATTTTTTTTAGGGCGGGTTGTGTGTGGCGGTTACTTCAAAGGAACGAACTAACGAACGAACGAACGAACTTTATTTTCAAATAGTTAAGCATTTGGCACGCAGGCCCGTCTAACATTCTGCCCTTCTATCACTCTCTTTCATACATTATTTCATTCACACATCATTCAAGGCTATCAGAGAACAGCAACAATATAAAAGATATGCATTATAAAAGCATGGGCAGAATGCGAACATCAATAATACTACACGTCTCAGTAATATTAGATAATGGTTTGACACTTGTTATTAGCCATGTGGAGTGTGCCAATGAAGCAAAAGATAATTTTCAAAGAGGGGGGGGGGGGGGGGGGGAACGAGAGGTGGGAAGCGAAAAAAGCCGAGAATCAAAATAGCCAAGAAAAAAAGAACAGTAAGGAAATAAAAATGTCAGATCAATCCTTTCAAGGACTGAAATGGATAATACTGTCTAATTACACAATTGATATTTAAACATAAATGTAAAACGTTAAAAGTTGATTATAAAATGTAATTAAGTACAGACTAAATACATTTTCCATAAGTAAATTATTAATGTTATTATTGTTATTATAAAATCTGACTAAACAATTGACTACTGTCGCTTGTTTTCCCGGGAGAGAGTTGGAATCAACAAGCACATCTTCAAACTTATTATCTGTTGGGATTATTGACTGACTTTTGTCTACACCCCTCCCTTCTGTCTTCCCTTCCATATATCTATTTCTTTCACTCTCTCTGTTATTCTCTCAACACATACTCAGACAACAGTTCCTTTCAACAATAAATAAAAGATTTATTAAGAAAAACTATGTCTGGTGTATGTATGGACTGTGTATATGGAGTTGGTATTGTCTGCTAGTGTGAATACAAGATAGGACGGTTGATCTCGTATGTGCATTAGTTCTTCTCGTCTTTTCTGTCAGCCAAAACACAGGACTGCACACACAGAAATGGAGTGATCTCACCATGAATGATCTCCTCCTGCTTGAGTCGGGAATTAATCCAATTCTTGAAGAAAACAACTGTTCAATGTCTTATCACCAGAAAATAATCCGATTTGGTAAGTCACTGAAGTTCATATATTTCCCGGTTTGGACGTTATTATAATCCACCTCTGAATACACACCGCCACTATCCAACATTGTCTAGAGTTACTATGACTGTTCTACACCATGTCTATGGTTAACAAAGTTTAATGTTTCGGCACAGTGCAATTGCATGCAGTTTTAAGTATCCCTGCTTGCCACAGGTTAACGTCTTTTCCTTTTAAGGGTTTTAGTTGTATATTTGTTTGAGCATACAGTGTTCTGTATTTGACGTTAAGTTATCACTTCTTCATATTAAAACATGTCTATGTTCTTGTTGTTTCTAAGTAGGTACTTTATTTGCTCAAGTGTAGTAACCTTCATCTCTTCTATGATTTCAATAGGAGATTTGAACCTGTGGAGAAGATAGGTAATCTGGTGATATGCGTCTGCTTCATATAATTTTCTTATGTGATAGTCCTTTTCTAGCCATACTGAAAAGCCTCCGAAAAACATACGGACATACGATTTCTGAGTGCACTAAAGTTTACACGACTAGATAAACGAATGCAATTTCACACATTAAGAACAAACACCTATATCCCTATGCTACTATTACACTAATATATTAATACCTTATATATGCCTCTATAGAATTAATGTAAGTCCCCGAATAGAAATTTATCCGCAGCCAAGCACTCTATCCCATTATAAGGGAGGATATTTCTATTCATTACAGGACACATAATTCTATCTTTCCGTCCAGTTTGGTATCACACACTAAACAGAAACTCCATGTTCAGCTTTTTATATTGCGTGTCCCATTTTCCGTTGATTGTTTGATCTACAATCAAATTAGCCGTACCCGTAACATCAAAAGTTCAGTGAAATCACGTATACGTCCTGGCGCTCCGTTCTCCGCTGTTGCGCTGGTCCTCTGTCCATCGCTCGTTTGCACTTCAAAGCATTCTCCGTTCATTTTCCCGTCGGCCGATCGTCCTGTTTCTCCGTGTCCGTCAGATCGTCAAGCAATGAACTTTACGAACACCTGTATCCTATTTTCATATCTGTGTCGGTCAATGCTCTTTTATTCGTCCTCCTCTCAGAATGAAGTACACGATTGTTAACCCTTCTCCTTCCTTGTATTTTAATATGTAAGTTATCAAGGAATCATTAAACTGCAGTTTTTCCTGTGACAACTACTTTATTTAGTAAGGAATACTAAAAAGATTTTAAAGTTAGTCAATGATATTATTCTAGGTATACAATTTCCTTTGTCTAAATTTCAGTAATCTCCCTTGTAACAACATTGGACGTTTATGTAGTAATAATAGAATGTGAGTAATTCCGCAGAATGCATGAACATAAGTATTAATGAGTGTAGTGATCAATCAAGGCATTACTATCATGTTATTTATAATTTAAATATTCTCTATGCAAACGTAATTGTATCAGCATTTGGCAGAGAGAGAGATAGATAGATAGAGAGAGAGAGAGAGAGAGAGAGGGAGAGAGAGAGAGAGGGGAGGGGGAGGGGGAGGGGAAGGGATGGGAGGAGAACTATTTGTTCAAAATGAATGAAATTTACAAACATAAATGACATTTCCTCTAAACATAATATTTGTCTACATAAACCCCATAAACTTGGACGGCCTTTCGCCAGTGCGAAAGTAAGTGCATGCAGGCCTTGACAGTGCCAGATCAGGTGTTGTCCTGCTCACTTCGCCTATTAATCGTCATCTCTCCCACTCCTATCACCTAGGCCATGGCCACCAGCCACACCACTCTCTTTCTCGTTGCTACTTTGGTGTTGAAATCCCCGGAGATGACAGTCATTTCAAAATTGTTACACTGGTCCTCGACCATGTCTAATCCGTTATATCAAGGGTGTCCAACCTTTTCAGCAGGCGGGCCAAATTTCAGAAATAATATTTCCTGCTGGGCCACGCACCTAATTTTTGTTTGTTTGTTTGTTAGTTAAAGTAAACAAGCAAGCGTGCTACAGCTTCGACCACATCGTCTCTTCCAGTAGGGGAGATCGTGGTCAAACGCTTGCCTGGTTTAATGTTAAAAAAAGAAAAAGAAATATGCATATTTTTTTTTTAAAGAAAATAAAACATAACTGAGAATCAAACATATTTATTAGACAATATAAAAATATTTACAAGTGAGACATCTGACTTTGTTTTGCAGAACTAAGTGCATCAAAATTGATCTCGACTGATGTTGTCGCCACACGCAAACAGTTTTCCAAATGAACATCAGTAATTCGTGTTCTCACTTGTGATTTGATGTGCTTCATGCGACTAAAAAGCTGTTCACACGCATAAGTGTTTCCAAATAGCGAAACCATCGACAGAGCATGTTTGTAAAATACAGGATATTTATCCTTGTCCAACTACGTTTTATAAAACTCTTCCAAATCTACGTGATGGAATTCTCCTTTACCTGTGTATCACAACACATTTCACAATGTTCTATTTGTAATCTTCCTGGTAATAAATTCACGTATACCGCGATGGCGTTGCAAATGCACAAAAAAGCACATGATGTTTTTTTTTTTAAATAAAAACCTGAAATCGGTTTTCAAATTCGAGGTTTAAGTCATATATCAAAGGAGCGTATTTATCCGCCGCCTCCTGTGTGATGTCTGGTTGCAATGACAATGTAGCAAAGTGAGTAAAGTTTTTATCCTCAACTGTTGTTCTCAAAGACCAAGTTTCATTTGAAATGCAGAAATATGATCATACATCTTATTAATTAATTGATGTTTCCCTTGTACACAAGTATTAACGTCATTTAGGTGGCTAGTTATATCGACCAGACATGCAAAGTCGCAAACCCACTATTTGTCTTCAAACTCTGGGATACTTTTTGACTTGCTGGCAGAAATGGTTGTATTTCTTGCTGCAAATCAAACACTATTTTCAACATTTTGACACCGGTCAGCAATCTTACTTCTGCATAAAATGTAACTCATTACAATCTGAGTCCAAAGACTTTAGAAATTCTTGGAACTGACGGTGATTCAACCCGTTCGACTTAATGAAGATCACTATTTTGAAGACCACTTTCATGACATGGTCCATTTTGAGGGACTCCGAACATAAATTCTCCTGATGAATAATGCAATAGCATTGAAGTATTACCGACTTTGGAGGCCTAAACCTTCGTGTTTCCCAACCATTGCTGGAGCACCATCCGTAGTTAAACCCGAAAAGTGGTGTAGTTGTAACAAAAAGCGAAAGTTGTAACGATTTATCGATGTAACTGCCTCTAACAAATCTCGTGACTTAGTGGTGTCTTTAAGTGAATACAATGCCGCAAATTGATCTGTCTTTTTAAAATGGATATCAACACCCCTGATAAAACTTGCCAGTTGAGCAGTATCTGCCATATCTGTGCTTTCATCCAATGCTAGAGCATAAAATATAAATCGGATGCTCGACTTTTCAAATTATCTTCAATATGTTTTTCAATGTCGTCCACACGCCTAGTAATAGTCTGACGAGACAGACTTATTTTTGAGAAATCCTTCTTCTTTTCTGGACATAGAATTTCAACGACGCTCTCGAAACATTTCTTAGCCATTTCACCATCTGAATATGGCTTCGATTGTTTTGCTAGTATCATGGCTACTGCATAACTAACTTTTACATAGCATGTTGACTGTGAACCCGTTCTAGTAAATATCCTTTGTTGTGTTGACATTTTAAACAAAAGTGATTTACTTGGTCTTGTCGAAATTGCCCTTTGTATTTATCAAACTTATTTGCATGTTTAGTCTCGTAGTGTCGTTTGATGTTATACTCTTTCAAAATAGAAACAGATTCGTTGCATTTCAAGCATATGGGCTTTGTTTTAATTTCCACGAAAAAAATAGTTTATAGTCCTACCTGTCTTGAAAACATCTTAATTCGTCTGTGATTCTTCTCTTCTTTGGTCCAACGTCTTTACTAGTTGACGTCATCGTAGGTTTTCGTTTTTAACTGGACCAAAATAAAAAAAACTAATAATAAAACATCAAGTGTAATACTAAATAATAAGAATTAGTTAATTTAAATTACATAAATAAAACGTTTCAGGGTTTACTTACCTATAGAATCGATACTTGGTTAAACTAGTTTGAACTATTATTATAAATATGATAAATATGTATTTTAACGTCGATCCAAAATCTCTCCAGACGCAATGACGATAATAGAACGAAACTACAGAATAACACGGAACTTTGTCAAGCTGGATTGAAGGTAGTTATGAATATGAGCCCGATAGCGTTGAGAACTTCCCGAAGACGACGAAGACCACAGAACATATATATCATAAGCTGAAGTCTCATATTAAATTCTATCAACATCTAGTGTCGGACAAAAAATTAAGTAACCTTGAGTGTCAAATAGCGGGATATTTGAAATAGCTAACATCTATGCATTTTCCCGAAAATTCGAGATATTTAAAATAGCTCAAATCCAATGAATGTTTCCAAAGAATGCGAGATATTTAAAATTTCTCGTTAGCTATAATTTAAAAAATATATGATACGAACGATTCATGATGTAATGTACTTTTGGTGGTATGTGAATAAAGTTACCATTTATGGTTATTTGACCTAGCAACGCGGGCCGCAATATTACTCCCGGCGGGCCGCGTTATATCATTCAAGAAGCCCTGGGCAAGGAAACGTGAGGCAAAGAAATTAATTGGCATTGAGAATCTTTCGCATTTAATGAACCCTTGCCTTCTACAAGTCCACATTGTTCTTCTCCTATTTACATCATCATCATCAAGTGCCATGCCGACCGGCGTAGGCGTTCATGACTCCCCACAAGATCCCTGTCTTTGGTTTTCTGGATTCAACTCTGCCGTTAAAATTCCCCCCCCCCCCCCCATGCCACTGTCGTAATCCACCCTGTATCATTTCTCTTGGTCTGCTTCTCTTCCCCTCGATCTGTCCAGTTGTCACGATGTTCTCTAATGCCTCTCTTCTCATCACATGACCAAAAAAGCTGTTTGCCTCATTTTTTATTGCTGTATGCAATGTTCTACTTTCATTAGCCTCTTTCAGGACATTCGTCGATACGGTGTGTGTGTATTTTTATTTTTTTTTTTGCCCCAATATACAATTCAATATCTCAGTAACCAACAGAGGGAAAATGATAAGATTTAGCATATAACCTTATCATTATGTCCACCAACAAAATTTTTTTGTTCTGGAGATTGTACAGCAGATTTCAATGTTTGATTGTATGCGGTATATAATTTACGGTTCGGGGATTAATACCATCATTTTAAAAGTATTACAGCTTCAGTAAGACACATCCCCGCTTTTTTAAAAATTGTCTCGCGGTTTTCGTTTTGGCACAACAGCGTGAAGTTAAATTGTATTGTTCAGAGGGGTCTCCAATGGGGGTTCTTTCATGAAACGTGATTTTATAAATAAACTAGCTGACTCGGCCCGGCTTCGCCCAGCTCATGCGGGGATCTATCTATCTATCTATCTATCTATCTATCTATCTATCTATCTATCTATCTATCTATCTATCTATCTATCTATCTGTCTATCTGTCTATCTGTCTACCTGTCTATCTGTCTATCTATCTATCTATCTATCTATCTATCTATCTATCTATCTATCTATCTATCTATCTGTCCGTCCGTCCGTCCGTCCGTCCGTCCGTCTGTCTGTCTGTCTGTCTGTCTGTCTGTCTGTCTGTCTGTCTGTCTGCTTACCTAGCCAGCCAGCCAGCCAGCCATCCATCCATCCATCCACCCACCTACCTTTCTACCTACTTACCTACCTACCTGTCTGTCTGTCCGTCTGTCTGTCTGTCTGTCTGTCTGTCTGTCTGTCTGTCTGTCTGTCAACCAGTTCGCGCTATTAAATATTGATAAATGTTACTGGAAAAAAATGTGAGGACCATGTGTTGAAAGAGGAAGAGGACTATTGGAGAAAGGATGGATTGAATTTTATGCAACCGAGAGCAATCATCAACCTACTGGAATCGTCCGACACAGATTAAGGTCTGAGCAGATCGCAGACTTTAATCTACGTACACACTTACTGGGATATTTTGCTCCAACTATTCAGAAGAATTGCAGGCCCTAAACATTACAGCATCAGCATAATGTCAATGGCAACAGTTTGTATTCCACAGTGATGAATTTTCAATTCCGCAAGCCCTCAGCGGTGACAAACAACTGTATTGAAACACACACACACACACACACACACACACACACACACACACACACACACACACACACTAAACGCATTGAATACCAACAGAAGAGTAATATTGCGGTGGAAACTGACATATTGTGGCATAACAAGAAACGTGAGAGCAAACACGTTGTCAAATTAGGGGACAACACACGTGCATACGAATCAATCTATAAACTTCAATGAAAAGAGGACCAACATCTTGGTCGTTAAGAAGAAAGCCCACTACAGAGACACTGACAACTATTTTCATAGTGCAAAACAGGTAATCATGTTCCGTCTCTGAACGGTAAACAGCAGAGTAGACAGTCTTTCACGAAGACTCAAAGCGGGTCTGTCACCCATGTGTACGTGTGAATAAACTACACAGACAGCTGAATAGATCCTTAAAAATGGAAACATGATGACTAAATTGCGGTATCATTTCTGGTCACTCCATACGCACATTAACGCACAGCTATTTGGAAGCTTTCACGAACTCAATATAAAAAGCTAACATGAATACTTGTGTACACTTTATTAACCAGCAGCTGAAGAAACAAGAAGGAAATGAAAAATAAGGTAAGAAATATATTCCTTCTACTTTCCTGTTAATTAACAAATTATTTACCCCATGCCTCTGTAAATTCTGTCTTTACTAATATTACACATTGCATCCTTCTCGGGATTCTCCGTGGTGAAGTGGTCAAGCCGTCTGATTCGGGCTCCGAAGGTTGTATGTTCGATACCGGGCCGCGTCCTTCATTTCACGAGTGCATTTTTTCGGAGACTCCCGAGGGTCGTCGCTGGAGCTACGGAGTTCGTGCTTTGTGCGACGCTTTCCGCGCTGCGGAAAGAAACTGAGCTATATGGGATAAAAACCCGGTGCAATGCAGCCGACCCTGTCGACTTTTAAGCTAGTTCTTTCATTGCACCCACTCCCATACGAATCCGGATACGCCTTGTGTGTCATCTGAATTGGCGGGGCATTCCTTACTGTAAACTTAAATTTGTTAGCGAGAAATCACTAGTTTTTAAGCAAAACATCAAAGAAATGTCGCCGCTTTCGATGATGTAAGTTATTTTTGGACCTATCAAAGACATATTCCTTGGATGGGGGTAAATATAAGATGCCTGGAAAAATTTCATACCGATGCAACAGACAGTTTCCAAAATAATTGATCATGAATGAAGGCATTCAAATCGGGACATACTATAGTTTTATATTCATTATAATTGACAGGCACTCTTCCGAATAACGGCTCTAAATGGGGACATAACTCTTTAGTGTAATAAAGTATCCCTTACAGGGCCTCATTAGGTGATATAAAAACAATATTAAATGCTATGAACTAAAATATCGAAATACGTACCAATAATCATCATCATCATCATTCAGGGGCCGTCTCCACAATGAAGGTTGGCTGCAATGGATCTCCAACACTATCTGTCTCTATGATACGAACTAAACTATAGCTACGAACTAAACTATCGAAATACGTACCAATCATCATCATCATCATCATCATCATCATCATCATCATCATCAATCAGGAGCCGTCTCCACAAAAAAGGTTGGCTGCAATGGATCTCCAACACTGTCGGTCTCTATGCTACGAACTAAAATATAGCTTCGAACTAAAATATAGAACTGAGAAAATTGAAATACGTACCAATCATCATCATCATCATCATCATCATCATCATCATCATCATCATCATCATCATCATCATCATCATCATCATCATCATCATCATCATCATCAATAATCAGGAGCCATTTCCACAATGAAATTGGCTGCAATGGATTTCCAACACTGTCTGTCTCTCGCCTTGACAGTACATTCTGTCAGTCTGATGTTCGTCCATCTTTTGACGTTATCTTCCAACTTGTATCATTGTCTACCTCTTGCTCGCTTGCCCTCAACCTTGCTTTCTAATATGGTCATCATCAATCATCATCATCATCAATCAGGCGCCGTCTCCACAATGAATGTTGGCTGCAATGGATCTCCAACACTGTCTGTCTCTCGCCTTAACTGTACATTCTATCAGGCTGACGTTTGTCCATCTCTTGATGTTCCCACTTGTATCGTTGTATACCTCTTCCTCGCTTGCCCTCAACCTTGCCTTGCTTGCTTGCGTTCGCTGGCTGTGAACTCCAGCGCGAAGTCCTGTATGTCGGATGAAGACATCCTGTTGTCCACCATCAGTGTGATGTCATACCGGACTGAGGTTCGTGTGAGTATCCGCTGTCCCATGTCTGGCTTATTGGTGTGCAGACTGGTGGTAGACACTCTCCAACTTCGGAAGAATCAGCGATCCTACTACGTTAGCCAGGACCCAGAAGGGACCTGGTGCCCAGGACGCACGACTATGACGTGTTAGTGGGTCTTGGCAGGTATAGATCCCGGCCCTGGTGCGTTGGAAACACCTGTGCGTCCCAGTTAGTCCAGCTAAGTTTTATCTATCTACCTGGCACTCAGTAACTATGCACAATGCCGCTGCCAGAATGCCAACACTAAATTCAGCCACGAAAAAATACAGTTGTCATTAGAAAGCCAGCAGCACATTACTGCATAAGTTCAGCCATTGGCCGGCCGCCATGTTTCTGAATATACAGTTCACAGTACAAACAACCGTAAAGATATTCCATTAATCACTTTACCTCTGAATATATTGCACGCATTTCATAAAATGAAGAATATTGTCTGCAATATGTCTTATTTAATAAATCCCAGCCATTGGAAGTTATAAAAATTCTTACATGTTATATAGAAATAGACCTAACATATTGCTGCTAATCCTTGGCAATCAGTAAACAAGCGAAAATACTTCTGGACGCTTTAGAGATGCGGTTTTATAGAAGAATGCTGAACATTCTTTAGACAGGCAAAACGAGCAATCTAAACTTTAAAAAAAGCGGCTAAAACACAAAGACAACTTATCAAAAACACCACAATGTGGCAATTACCATTGTTTTGTCACGGTTTTTGTTGTTGTTGCATATCCCTTACAGGCAATTGATAAAGTAAAACATGATGAACTGATTAAAATGTTAGAAGATATCAATATTGATGGGAAAGATTTAAGAATAGTAAAGAATATTTACTGGAACCAAGTAGCAGAAATTAAAATGGGAAATAAAGAGAGTAGTACGAACAGATAAAGCTAGGAGTACGACAGGGGTGTGTCTTGTCACCAGATCTCTTTTCCTTATATAGCGAAGTAATAATGAGCGAGATCAAAGAGATGCCAGGAATACTAGTTGGAGGTTATAATATAAATAATATACGCTATGCAGAATATTGTTGGCGGATAATTCAACAGACCTACAACAACTGTTGGACATTGTAGTAACAGAGAGTGCAAGGAAAGGACTCTCCATGAATATCAAGAAAACAGTAACAATGGTGATATCAATGAAAATGATGGCACCAAAATGTTACATAGAATTAGAATGGAAAATTCTTAACCAAGTGGATAATTTTAAATACCTAGGGGCATTTATAACATCAGATGGAAGATGTACAACATAGATTAATAGGGCAATCAAAGGCCGCATTTCAGAAAATGAAGAGTATCTTATGCAAAAGTCACTATCACTGAATGTAAGAAAGAGAGTGCTGAAATGCTATGTAGAACCAGTTTTGCTGTATGGCAGTGAATCTTGGAATATAAATGAACAAATTAAGAAGAAATTTGAAGCAACAGAGATGTGGTTCCTGAGTCGAATGTTGTGAATTCCTTGGCCAGCCAGAGTAACTAACAACGACTGCCTGATACAGGCTAATGAAACTGGAACATTATATACAACAATAAGAAAGGTCATGTGATGAGAAAAGAGGCATTGGAGAACATCGTTGTCACAGGACCACTGTGGGTAACGATAAGATGATAAATTTACAAGAGACAGTCTGTGTTCACAGCTGCAATTGTTTGTTGCTAGTAGGGGTGAGATTAAAAGAAAACGCCAGTCTTTGAGGATTCCCTGGGAAACCGGGAACATATGTCGAGTGTTGTTTTGCCGAAAAGACAAAAGACAAAAACAAAAAAAAGACACAAGAAAGACGGTGGCGTTAGTTGAAGAAAGGGGAACAACTGTTCTTGTGAAGTTAAGGCCAGATGGTCTGCCCTTGGTAACACCTGTTATTGACATCGAATGACGTCACTAGGACAATCCCCGACTGGATGAAAACTTAGAATTGTTGCTGCTAGTGTAAACAATGAAGTCGACTTAGGCTGACGGATTTTGAATAGCTCTATCCTTTAGTAGAAAAAAAAAAGAATCTAGCGTGTTTTATATCGATGTTATATTGGTGAACATGTGTCTTTTATGGCAAGGTTTAGATTCAATTTGGGATAGTTGAGTTTTCATAAAGTAATTACTAAATAACATTAGATGTGAATAAGGTAGAACAGTCTAGTGATAAATAGAGTTTAGGATTTTAACATAGTGTTGTTGTGTTGTGGTTAGGTATTCAAGGAGTGTCGGCGACAGTAGGAAATCGCCTTGTTAAATTAACTAGTGTGAGAGGGCAATTAACTCAGCTGGTTGGGAACAGTGAAGTGGGATGATATTTAGAGAGATTGAGGATGGTTGGGGGATAGGGGAAATGTCCAATTGTGGGATCTTCCAGTGGGGGTCTACTGGGGTTCTACGCTTTGCATTTGGTCTTTCCTTGTCTTACCCTGGCTCGGACCGAGGTGATGAGCTCCTCTGCCCATGACAGAGTTTGGTACACTGTCATATATCTGAGTGAGGCCATCGGCCTACACTCATCTAATAGGGATAAGTGACGGGTTGCTCTCACCTGGTGTGTTCTCTCTTTCACAGGTTCCCTCAGGGTATGATGAAAACCACTGAAACATTGCAAATTCAAATCCTGGATAAATAAGTGCATGCAGGTTTAAGCTGCGGCCTTTGCACTGGGCCTATGATAGATAAGATCGGAAGGACATGGCTCTGGTGAGCCGATACATATAAGCATCCAACAGGATGAAGTTCTTAGACCAATAGTGTTTGTGTTACACGCCACACGAGACCTGAACAATAGTGAGTGTTTTTTCCACATCATATGGGAAAATAACAATAGGAAGTGTCAAGGAAATTAGTAGATTCCTGTGAGACTATGAACAATACTTGAGAGAGGGTGAGAACTTTAGGACATTTCTTAGAAAGAAATAATGTTAATTTCAAGGGACAGTGTTCTGCGTTTTCACTATGCAGGAATTGTGAAGTCTCAAACTCTAAGAACATTTAGGGACAGTGTTTATGATCAAGGTAGGATCAGTATCGGACTATATCTGTGATTGATGTCCTGGTATCGTGATTATCACAAGCTGCGGGAGATAGTCTACATCTGGCAGGAGGGACACATCGTTTGGTGAGGTCATTTTGTGCTGACTATAATGATGTTGTGTAGTCCTTACCATGATGATCGGACTGTGCTCCTGAGCTGTTCGGTCTGATTCTACAGATACACTATAGTATACGACACACATTCTACACATACACTTCTCACATACATACACTTTGCTTCAATAAATTGTTGTTAATTTTTAGAAGCTAGAGTTGTTCAGTATGTTTTTTTTTTTTGGGGGGGGGGGGGGAGAATGAAAGGGGGCATGATCCAGCGGTGAGTGAAAGAAAGAAAGAGGCTTCCATTGACTGAAGGAGTGTTGTGGACGGAATCTGGTGGATTCTCCAGAATAATGATATGGTTAAATATAATGTGGGTGTTGATTCCCCTCACTCCAGGGACGACACAAATAAAGAAAATCCACGACAATCGTGACAACTGGAAAGATCGAGGGGAAGAGAGGCAGAGGCAGACCAAGAGAAATGATGCTGAATGGATTGAGACGGTGGCATGGAGGAACATCAGCAGTAGAGTTGATCCAGAACACCAAAGACCGAGATCTGTGGAGAGCCATGAACGCCTATGCCAGCTGGCAGGGCACTTGATGATGATGATGATCCCTTACACGACGTTGCAGTCAAGACCAGCATTTTCCAGCTGCTATTGATGTACTAAGCAAGATTACGCTCAGTAGTTTTCCATTGCTTTCTGAGCGACCGGCTCACATTCCCCGTAAGTTACCGACGCGGCGAGAACCGCTACCGTTTCTTGCTCACATCACGTTACTCACGAGAATATATGGGATTACGGAGAAAGACGTAAACGCCAAGGCCAGGGAGACATTATGAGAAGACAAAGACCGGAACCTGGTGAGATAGCTGGAAAGATTGTGGAACGAGAGATAGAGGAAGACAATCAAAGACCATTCTTGAGTCTTGTGTCATGACATAGAATGGAATCGGCACACGAATTGATACATGCCCTTGGAGAACGCAAGATGTGGAGAAGCATGATCGCCCACGGCAGTCAGCAAGACACTTGATGATGATGAATATATCTTTGCCAGTTGAGGTGAGAAAAAGTGTTGATAAGAGCTACATCGAGCCAATGCTGATGTACGGGGGTGAATCATTGGCAATTGGCAGACAAGTGAAGAATTATGTGGAAACTGCAGAGTTGTTGTTTTGTAGAAGAGTTACGAAAACGCCTGGGATGGATACAAGGAGTAACAGAGAAGCCTTGAAAGAAGTGAACTCACAAAGAGAACGGGTTACTCGCATCAGGAAAAGACAGTCGGCATTCTTTAGGCATGCCACGAGAAGGGGAAAAGCTGGAAGATGTCGCCATAACCGGAAAGCTAGAGGTGAGAAGAATAAGAGGAGGACCAAGAGAGATGATGCTGGTCAGTTTGGCATCACCGCATGGAAGAACATCAGCATCAGAAATAATTGGCAGTACTCAATATTAGAAATGATTGGCAACCCACGAGACAAAAGGTTATGAATAAACATGATCACCAACGTCACACGGCGTGACTCTATGAAGATCATCTAGTCTGTTACATAGACGAAGAAGAAGAAGAAGAAGAAGAAGAAGAAGAAGAAGAAGAAGAAGAAGAAGAAGAAGAAGAAGAAGAAGAAGAAGAAGAAGAAGAAGATGAAGCTTATCTTCTACCCCGTCTAACTCCATGTCCACGTAATGTGGTAAAGGCTCTTTCGGGTTGCATAGCAATAACCACTTGTCTGAGCTACTTTTAAATTTAAGCACTTCAGCATTTATGTCTCCCCAAATATCCGCGGCTATTTGCTTCACTGTCTCAATCTTTGCGGTTGTAGGCATCCAGTGAATCATAGTCTTGGTCTTTTCCTTCTCTATGTTTTCAATTACAATAGTTAATTTAGGATCCCACAATTCATGCTTCATCCCGTGAAGCTGTTCTTAATGAGCCGCCTTTGCTGCCGGTGTCAGCGTAGTGTACCATCTTTTAGGATCCTCAAACCGGTATCTGGATTTTATCCCTTGTTTACCGATCCCGCAAGCCCCCATCAAGACGCTCTCCATCAGCGAATAGTTGAACAGAAATACACGAGGTCCTGATATAGAAAACACAAGTATGTTTGCTTGGTGGAACTCTCCTACCTCGAAACCTTCTCTCGTGTTGACTTTGACACGTTTTACAATTTGGTTTTCAATCTTCGATAATCCGTGACAGAGGAAATCTTTAATACAGATCTATACGTTGTGTAAATTATCGATATCACTTCCACAAAATTAATCTCACTGATATGTTTGAATAATCCTTGGCAGAAAAAATCTTTAATCTAGATTCTCGGGTTCTTTGGCCTAGTGATCCTAACTGTGAGATGTGATATCCTTATGAGTGCACTACTGGGGGGGGGGGGGCGTAGTCATAGTCAAAACAAATATAAACGCATTCCTGAGTGCATTCTATATGACACATCACCAAAACTGTCCCCTGTAAATGAGAAATTTTTTTTTTGGGAGGGGGGGGGGGGGGGGGGGTGTCGGCGGTTACTTCTATATTGTCGGCAGCAGAAGCATAAGTATGTAAGGATAGAATAATTTTATTTTTAAAATTCCATACAACAAAGTGTGTATTTACAAGGTGTAAAGTGTTCTGTTTTATGTGTTTTTGTTTGTTTGTTTGTGTATATCACAGAGTCTTGCCGATTGTTAGTGTTATGTGACACATGCGCGACACGCCCTTCTTGAATATGCTTCTCTTCCACCCGTATCCTTTCTTTTTTTCATGCGCCCGTAGTCATAGTCAAAACAAATATAAACGCATTCCTGAGTGCATTCTATATGACACATCACCAAAACTGTCCCATCCAGAGAAGTATATTAGGTGGGGTTTGCAGCTCGCGCGCGACAGATAGATAGATAGATTTTGAGAGAGAGAGAGAGAGAGAGAGAGAGAGAGAGAGAGAGAGAGAGAGAGAGAGAGAGAGAGAGAGAGAGAAGAAAGAAAGAGAGAGAGAGAGAGAGAGAGAGAGAGAGAGAGAGAGAGAGAGAGAGAGAGAGAACGAACGAACAAACTTTATTTTCAAAGGGTTAAGAATTGGGCACGCAGGCCCGTCTAACATTCTGCCCTTTATCACTCTCTTCCATACATTATTTCATTCACACATCATTCAAGGCTAACAAAGAACAGTAACAATATAAAAGATATGCATTATAAAAAAAAAATTTTTGTTGCGTATCCCTTCAACACCAGCATTTTCAGCTGCTGTTGATGTACTAGGCAGGTAGTTACGTTCAGTAGTTTGCCATTGCTTTCTGAACGACCGGCCCCTATACCTTTTTCGAAAAAGCCAGCACCGCCGTGTTTCAAACCCGGGTATACGGGCTCACAAACCGCGTTCGCAAGCCCTTCAGCCACAGAGAATTATAAAGGCATGGGCAAAATGCAAACATCAAAACTACACGACACAGTAATATTAGATAATGGTCTGACACTTGTTATTAGCCATGTGGAATATACTGGCCTACAAAAAGGTGATTGGCTGTTATACTAGGGTTTTGTTATTATTATTATTATCTCAATTATTAAGGGGGAAGGTAATCCGTATTGAGATAGTGTTCGAATAATTTGCGATTATATGAATAGGGATTGGTGATGTCTTTGATTTCTTGTGAAGATTGTTCCACAGCTGAGATGCAGAGTACGTTAAGCTTGTTTTGTATAAGTCAATCCTAGGCTTCGGAATGTGTAGTATATTTAAACGCTTACTGTGTCTAGCATTATATTTAAACAAAGGCCAAAGGTAATTTGGGGCATTCCGATGCAGGATTTTGTGAATTAGTTTAGCTTTACTGAAAAGCAGGCGTTTGCGGAATGGTAGTAACTGAAGGCGTTTATACAGGCTAGGATTGTCAGATAAATGTTTGCTATAAATTAGACTCATGGCCCGTTTCTGGAGTGAGTAAAGTCGCTTGGTGTTTGAATTAGAACAACCGTCCCAGATTGTAGAGCAGTAGTCAAAGTGTGTCTGTATATGAGAAGTATAGAATAGTTTCCTTGTGTCCTCATCAAGGAAGTTTTTAATCTTGGCGAGTTGATAGACTTTTTTCGCTGTTTGTTTAATGAGCGCTTGAACATGGGAATTAAAGGTTAGGTTTCTATCAATGATTAGGCCTAATGTTTTGTGCTCAATTACACTTTCTACTGGCATGTTATCGATGTGAAGTTGAAGTGATGTGTGTGAGCTTAGAGTTTGAAGTCTTTGTCTGGTTGTTAATAACATTGCTTTTGTTTTAGTGATGTTAATTTGCATACGGTTTGAATAGCTCCACTTAACTACATTATTTAATTCTTGTTGTAAAGACGACTCCAGTAAAATACAGTTTTCAGCGTTTGTGTACACCGTACAGTCATCTGCAAATAGATCGCAGGACGACGAAAGATGCAAAGGTAGATCGTTAATATATATGGCAAATAATAGAGGGCCAAGAATAGAGCCTTGCGGTACTCCAATATTGAAGGTAGTGGTTTGAGACAGAGATTTATTGTGTGATACTACTTGCTTTCTGTTTGATAGAAAAGATGATATTAGAGTGACTACATTAAGGCCAATTTTCATTGTCTCGAGTTTTTTAATTAAAATAACATGGTCTATCATATCAAATGCTTTCTTGAAATCAATAAACACAGTTCCACATAGACTGTTGTTGTTTATATTCTGGTGCCAATTTTCTATCATGTTTGTTAGGGCCGTATGGCAAGAATATTTTGGTCGAAATCCTGATTGGCTGTCAACAATAAGCTTGTTGCGAACTAGATACTGTAATGTTACTTTATGGATGTGTTTTTCTAGTGGCTTAGATAGTGATGATAGTAAGGAAATGGGTCTGTAATTGTTCGGGAGACCATTGTCCAATGAACCAGATTTAAGAAGAGGGTACACTTTAGCGATTTTGAGAGCTGATGGAAAGTGGCCTTTGGTTAGACACTGATTATATACATAGGTTAGTGATGTACAAATCACTGGCGCAGCACAACGGAGAATCCGGTTGCTGATTCCATCTAACCCAGATGAGGTTGTGTTTTTTAGGTTACTGAGGTAAGTGAATACTTCAGTGATTGTCATTAGCGGTATGTCGGAAAGAATATCGCGGGAGCATCTATTCTCGCAAAACCATGATAATAAAGATAAGTTGCAAGGAGAATTAGGTATTGAAGCCTTCAACTGGTCTATGTCAGTTTGAAAAAAATTACTGAATTGGTCGCATGTAATATGATTTGATGGTAAAGAATTTCGGAAGTTATACTTGTTTGTCAAGGTGTTAATTCTTCTTCTTCAGCATTCCGAGCCATTGAGGTTCTTTGCTGCAAATACAATCTGTCTCCATTCGTCTCTCTGGTGGACCTTCTCTTGCCAGTCGTTGATTCCAAGTGCTTGTAGGTCTGTATGTATATTATCTCTCCACCGCCTTCTTGGTCTATCTTGGGGTCTACGGTCATTTATTTCCTGAGTGTAAGCGAGTTTTGTTTCCCTGTTATCTTCCATTCTTTCTATATGCCCCAGCCATTGTAGTCTATTAGCCTTCATGATACCAGTGATTAGCGGGGACTTAAACAAATCATAAATGTCTTTGTTACTTCTTCTTTTCCACTCTCCACTTTGTGTATCCCTAATGGGTCCAAAGATGCGTCGTAAAATTTTGTTCTCAAAGGTTTGTAACAAGGCTTCGTCTCCTTTCGTTGTACTCCAGGTGTCAGAGCCATACAGCACAACTGGTCTGATCAGTGTTTTGTATATTGTGATTTTGGTGTTACGAGATAGCGCCTTTGATTTTAGTAGATGTTGTAGTGCATAGTATATCTTATTTCCAGAGTTGATTCTAGTTTGTATTTCTTCCCTTATGATGTTGGAGCAGTTGAAGATTGTACCCAGGTATTTGTATGTTTCCGTTCTTTTAATGGTCATATTATCTATTTGTATGTGGCCAGAGTTTTTAGCCATTCCGTCTCTTGAAATTACCATATATTCTGTCTTATCTTGGTTGATAACCAGCCCCATCTGTTGGGCTTTTTCCTTTAAGTGAGTCAATATTTCTAATGTCTTTTGTTCACTTTGCCCTATAATATCTATATCATCTGCATAACCAAGCAGCTTGGATGTTCCTCCAATATCACATTCCTCCTTTACCTTCCTTACAACTTTCTCTAGAGCCAGATTGAAGAGTAGCGGCGATAGCGCATCACCCTGTTTCAAGCCAGATGTTATTTGGAAGGGGTCTGATTTCCTGCCTTTATATGTTACTATATTATAAGTATCTTCCATGCATAGTTTGGTCATGTTAATTAACTTCCTTGGTATTCCAAATTCCTGCATAACATTCCATAGACTATTCCTATGGACACTATCATAAGCCTTTTTAAAATCCACAAAAATGTTATGGAGATCTCTTTTATATTCCCAATGTTTCTCGGCTATTTGTCGTAAGATAAATATCTGATCTATTGTTGATCTGTTTTGTCTAAAACCCGCCTGGTAGTCACCTAATATGTATTCTGAATATGGTTTTAGTCTATTTAGTAATACTGCGGATAGTATCTTATAGCTTGTGGACAGTAGTGATATTCCTCTATAATTTCCACATTGGAACTTGTCTCCTTTCTTAAAGATAGGTATCAATAATGACTCTTTCCAGTCATGGGGTAATTCTTCTGTCCTCCAGATTTTTATTATTAGTTCGTATAGCTTTAGATGTAATGCATGGCCACCTGCCTTTATAAATTCAGCAGCAATTCCATCAGTCCCAGTTGCCTTATTGTTTTTAAGTCGTGTGATTACATATAGGATTTCTTCAAATGTAGGTTCTTCAATTTGTGGTTCGCATGTTAGAACCTCTTCCTGTGGGAAAATGTTACTTGGAGCTTCACAATTTAGTAATTCAATAAAATATTCTTTCCATGTGTTGCACATTTCCTCATTGGTATTTATCATATTCCCATTTTTGTCTTTTAAACCATATGTGTTTTGTTGGTGCCCTCGTTTCATTGACTTCAGTACTTTAAAAAATGTTCTGGATTCATTTTTCTGGTGATTAGTTTCCATATCTTTGATTATATTACTCATATATTCTCGCTTCTGCTGTCTGACTATTTTTGTAGCCTCTTTACATTCATTTCTATAAGGTGTTA
This sequence comes from Cepaea nemoralis, assembly GCA_014155875.1. Taxonomy (NCBI): domain Eukaryota; kingdom Metazoa; phylum Mollusca; class Gastropoda; order Stylommatophora; family Helicidae; genus Cepaea; species Cepaea nemoralis. The sequence continues at coordinate 9,850 of JACEFZ010002515.1, read as the reverse complement.
ATTGCCTTCCATATATCCTTACTATTTTTTTTATCCATTACTAAGTTCTTAAAGTAATTTTTCTTTTCCCGTCGTATGCTATATTGAACTTTGTTTCTAAGAGTACGGTATGCACTGAGATCCCGCTTTTTATGTGCTTTATCTCTGTCTCTCATAATTTCAAGAATTTCCTGGGTGATCCAAGGTGGCTTGACGTGGTGTTTTACTCGAACTTCCTTGACTGGCACATGTCTATCAAAAACATCAATAAAGGTTTTCATCCAGAATTCCAGAGCATCATCCGGGTCAGGAAGCTGATAAACATTGTCTAGAGGTGAACTGAGCAAGTCCTGCTAAAAATGCGTTTTGGTTGAAATTTTTGTAACTTCTATATTTTACACTTATGTGTTTATGTTTAGGAGTTTTAATTCCTTTTTTAGACCACGTGCAGCATATTGGGTAGTGATCGCTCATTGCACAATTTGGTACGGTGCATTCTATGATGTTGTCTGAGCAAGTTACATAAATGTGATCTATGACTGTTGAAGATGACTTTGTTACTCAAGTAGCTTGTTGTACTATTTGTTGGAAATTGTATGATGCAATTATATTTCCCCATATTATGTTGGATTTGTTGGTGTCAATGTTAAAGTCTCCGAGTAGTATAATTTCCTTCCCAGAAGCGAAAACCACATCCATCATGGTAGTGAAGTTTTCGTACCAGACGTGTCCAGCACTGGGATTTCTATAAAGGTAGCCAATTATCAGGGGTGTGCGGTTTTGAAGTTTTAGCTCTAGCCAGATACATTCTATTTCGCAAGTTTCAAAGTCTAGCCTACGGTGAGCATTTAGTAAATTAGAAACATAGGTTATTATGCCTGTCTCTTGTTTCCTACAGGGATCCCTTCTAAAAACTTTGTACCCTTTAATAGAGATGTCCTCATCTGAAATGTTATCATTAATGCCTACTTTCACTAAGGCCGAATAAATGAAAATTTTGATTAAGGATAGAAGATAACTCTGGTAGCTTGTTAAATAAGCTGCAAATGTTTAAGTGTCCAAGGCGTATTCCTGACTTATTGAGCCAGTGTTGCCACTTCTCAGACATTTCATCCATGAAGAAAGTGTAAATTCGTCAAAGTTAAGCTAAAATACAAGATCATTAAAAAAAATCACAATTACATTAACTTACAAAATATCAGTAATACAAATCAATAAGTAAATGACAATATTATAACGATATAACTAATTAGACCAACGAATATAATGCAAACAAGGAACAAAACTGAATTAAAGAACATACAACAAATAATTAACTTGAAAAAAACTACTTCACAAGCTAAGTACCAACTGTTATCCAAAAGAATCAATAAATGACTATACAAGTCAATGTCTCTGTTTAAAGCGGGGAGTGAAGACCCCCTCACTCAGGGTATTAAGGCGATAAAAAGTATTATAAAAGATATCTAAGTGTCAATCTCTGTGACTTCAATACGAGTCAATGTTTACAGCCGCGTACAATCTAATACGTTGCTATATAAATCAATAACCAAGTATGCGCATAAACTTTATAGGAGAGGCCCTTTCTTGTACCGAGATCCGGTGTTGCTTTGTGCTGAATTCCTAGTAAATACCCGGCAGTGTTGGACCTTGGTACAGCGACATCATAAATGCCTGCCGAAGTGAAGTTGGGCTAAACCGTGTGAGGTATAACAACTCTGGGTTACAATGGAGTGGATACTGTTGATTTCTCACGGGTGTGTAACGACTTCCAACTACAGGCTCTGATTCGTGGCTAACAGGAGGCTGTGGTGGCACGTTATTGTTACTACTGGATTGATCCTTGCTGTGGAGAAGAGGGAACGTATCTTCATAATTATCACCCTCCTGCGTGAAAGAGGGCGTATTGTACTGGATTTGGTGTGATGGAAATGTTCCGTCTGGCTTGGATATCAGGTGTCGTGGTTATGAGTGGTCTGCTCTCTTCTGGTTTATTGGTACTTGATGTGGAGGCAGTATGTCGTCTGGCTTGAGTTTGAGGTGGTGTAGCTAAAAGTGTCCTACGCGATCAAGCTATTGGATGTAGGTTGTGTACGTTCAGGGTACTTAAGATTTTTGGCGAGCAAGCTGGTGCCCAATGTAGACAAATGTACTTGATCTTTATAAAGTCGCTTTTTAGGTGCTCCTGACTGTGAAGTAAACACCGGTGTGTTGTTGATGAACTGTATGTTGTTGTGAGAGCAAAACTTCTGCAATATGTTGTTATTTATGTCAGCTAGACGACGCTGGAATCCATAACTCGGTGATATGATGGAGGAGAAGAAGATGGACGAGTTAGGAAAAATGATACGTAATCCGTTCAAGAGCGCCAGCAGTTGAGATGTTGTGATTTGCTGGTTGTTCATGGTGTCATTGATACCAATATGGACGCTTGCCCTTTTTACGTTAAGATTTACAGCCAACCTCCTAATCTTGTCTGTTAGCCGGTCAACACCAGCCCCAGGCAGAGGAATTATGGAAACAATGTCTTTGCCTGTAGTAGCCATCCGGTCGCTATAAAGACCTTTCATGAGAGAGTCGCCTATTATAATGTGTGTACAGTCGGGTCGTGCTGTCTGTACATGTTGGTTGTCAGTACGCCTTGCTCGTTGTTTCTCCCATTTAGCAGCAGTCTGTACGTCTCCATGTGACTCTCCCAGTGTTTCCTGGAGGCGTGTGTTGTCTGTTGGCAGTGCACTATAGCACTGTACGTTTTCTGACGAATTTTCTTGAAGCACTTCGAATCTGTTGCTTATCTTTACACCAATTTGATAGACTGCTTGTAGCGTTTTATCTTCCTCTGCACGTTGAGGTTTTTCCGTGTCTTGTGTTTGGTGAAACTGGGCTTCAAGATTCTCCGAATTTGATACAGTTCCTTGGGAGTTACACGCTTGTTCAGTTGAGTTGGTGGAGGACTCGTGCTGTAAAGTTTCTATTGTTTTTCTTAGCAACAGATTTTCCTCTCTCAGGAGCGTGATTTCTTCTTTGAGAGCAGTGTAGTCACTGCTGGTCTTGCTATTAGCTGCAATGTTCGCTGTAACAGTAGCAGTGAGCGCCTTTAAGGATTGCTCTATTACCTCAATGCGCCTATGACAATCGCACGATTGTTCATTGATAGTTGGCGTGTTATCTAAGGCTGGTATTTCTTCTGCTACACTTACGTTGGTCTCCACGTTGTTTTGGAGGTGCTCCATTGGATATTCAATGGCCAAGAGTACTGATGGGGTAGGTGACCTCGTGTTGATGGCATTGTCCTGTTCATTTATTGTATGTGTTAGCTGAGAAACATTGTCTGCTGTGGTGTCCACAGCTGTAGTTGTGGGCTGTGTAGATTCTGAGTCCTCACTCGAGACGAGCAGGTTGATGATATCTTGTGTCTTTGATATGTCTCTACTCTTGAATGTAAGTATTGAGTTCTCCAGCTCGACAAAGTCTAATTTTAGCCAAGATTTAATGTTTTCAATGCTGCCCTGAGCTAGTAACTTGTTCTTTGAGTGATATAAATGAATTGTAAGGACTGGCGTCGTAATCAGATCTTCCACGTAGGCCCCGCTTCTATCTTGTCTGTGTTGGATTCGTTCAGGCTTGTAATAATTGATGAGGCACGTTCGAAATGCCTCATAATGGAGTGTATTGTTAAAGGATACTGTAACACATTGGCCGGAGTTGGTGTGTTGGACGACTCGGCCGACTGGATTCGCACACCTGGCTAGCTTGGTCTTCACCGCCTTCTCTTTGTTTAGTGTGTATGGTTTATTCACGGCCGATCGTAAACCGGATCTTGTTTTAACACCAGTCACCTCCAGAGAGGCCTCTCCTATAGATAACATTACTGCATCATGTTATCAAACCCGTTTGAAGAATGTTGCGAGCTCATCGTAGTCTAGATGCGCCGCGGGCCACTTGAAGTCATGTGTTGCGGTTCGTTTGTTTTGACAATTGAGACAACAACACAGGCTGATCAGGAACTTGCGATAGTGTGTGCAGGCGACTTACCACGCGCTAGTCAAGCATGGTTTACACACGTTGTCGCTAATCGACAATTGGTAATTTCGAAATTGAATGACCTTACCGTCCATTTATCAAAGGAATCCTCATTTCACTACACCACAGTCACATAAACTTAAGATATTAATTCGTATTAGATCCAGTTTCAGAACTAACACAATGATATACACAGCATCTCGATTGAAATTAGACAAAACTTGATAAATTCTATAAAAACTGGGAGAGCTTGTGAAACACGTCCGCTCGTAACCGGAAACAGAGATAGAGAGAGAGAGAGAGAGAGAGAGAGAGAGAGAGAGAGAGAGAGAGAGAGAGAGAGAGAGAGAGAGAGATGAGCGTGTTAAATTGGCCTGTATAAGAGAGAGACAGAGAGAGAGAACAATATATTTCAATGATTTTTATTTTTTGAATAGTCCGTGACAGAATATCTTTTATACAAATCTACACGTGGTGAATCCGCGGAGGAACAAGAGAAGGAGGAGCTGAGAAAGATTTTTTTTAGGGCGGGTTGTGTGTGGCGGTTACTTCAAAGGAACGAACGAACGAACGAACGAACTAACGAACGAACAAACTTTATTTTCGAAGGGTTAAGCATTGGGCACGCAGGCCCGTCTAACATTTTGCCCTTCTATCACTCTCTTTCATACATTATTTCATTCACACATCATTCAAGGCTATCAGAGAACAGCAACAATATAAAAGATATGCATTATAAAGGCATGGGCAGAATGCGAACATCAATAATACTACACGACTCAGTAATATTAGATAATGGTTTGACACTTGTTATTAGCCATGTGGAGTGGGCCAATGAAGCAAAAGATAATTTTCAAAAAGGGGGGGGGGGGGGGGGAACGAAAGGTGGGAAGCGAAATGGCCGTTGTTCTTAGTTCGCGAGAATCAACAAAGAGAAAAAACGAAGAACAGTCAAAAATCAAAAATGCCAGATCAATCCTTCCAAGGACTGAAATGGATAATAGTGTATATTTACACAATGGAGAATTAAACATAAATGTGAAACGTTAAAAGTTGATTATAAAATGTAATTAAGTACAAACTAAACAAATTTTCTATAAGTAAACTAATAGTGTTATTATTGACATTATAAAATCTGACTAAACAATTGACTATTTTATTTAGTAAGGAATACTAAAGAGATTTTAAAGTTAGTTAATGATATTATTCTAGGTATACAATTTCCTTTGTCTAAATTTCAGTAATCTCCCTTGTAACAATATTGGATGTTTATGTAGTAATAATAGAATGTGAGTAATTCCGCAGAATGCTTGAACATAAGTATTAATAAGTGTAGTGATCAATCAAGGCATTACTATCATGTTATTATCATGTATTTAAATATTCTCTATGCAAACGTAATTTCACCAGCATTTGGCAGAGAGAGAGAGAGAGAGAGAGAGAGAGAGAGAGAGAGAGAGAGAGAGAGAGAGAGAGAGACAGAGAGAGAGAAAGAGAGAGAGAGATAGCAAGAGAGAGAGAGAGAGAGATAATAAGAGAGAGGGAGAGGGGTGGGGGTGGTGGGGAGAGAACTATTTGTTCAAAGTGAATGAAATTTACAAACATAAATGACATTTCCTCTAATCATAATATTTGTCTACATAAACCCCATAAACTTGCACGGCCTTTCGCCAGTGCTAAAATAAGTGCATGCAGGTCTTGGCAGTGCCAGACCAGGTTTTGTCCTGCTCACTTCACCTATTAATCGTCATCTCTCCCACTCCTATCACCTAGGCCATAGCCACCAGTCACACCACTCACCTTCTCGTTGCTATTTCGGCGTTGAAATCCCCGAGGATGACAGTCGTTTCAAAATTGTTACACTGGTCCTCGGCCATGTCTAATTCGTTATATCATTCAAGAAGCCCTGGGCAAGGAAACGTGAGGCGAAGAAATTCATTGACATTGAGAATCTTTCGCATTTACTGAACCCTTGCCTTCTACAAGTCCACATTGTTCTTCTCTTATTTATATCATCATCATCAAGTGCCATGCCGACCGGCGTAGGCGTTCATGACTCCCCACAGATCTCTGCCTCTGTCTTTGGTTTTCTGGATCAACTCTGCCGTTGAAACTCCACCCATGCCACTGTCGTAATCCACCCTGTATCATTTCTCTTGGTCTGCTTCTCTTCCCCTCGATCTGTCCAGTTGTCACGATGTTCTCTAATGCCTCTCTTCCCCTCGATCTGTCCAGTTGTCACGATGTTCTCTAATGCCTCTCTTCTCATCACATGACCAAAAAAGCTGTTTACCTCTTTTTTTATTGCTGTATGTAATGTTCTAGTTTCATTAACCTCTTTCAAGCATTCGACATTAGTTTTATATCCATTATAATGGACAGGCACTCTTCCGAATAACGGTTCTAAATGGAGACTTATCTCTTTAGTGTAAAAAGTATTCCTTACAGGGCCTCATTAGGTGACATAAAAACAATATTAAATGCTACGAACTAAAATATCGAAATACGTACCAATCATCATCATCATCATCATCATCATCATCATCATCATCATCATCATCATCATCATCATCATCATTCAGGGGCCGTCTCCACAATGAAGGTTGGCTGCAATGGATCTCCAACAATGGCTGTCTCTCACCTTGGCTGTACATTATGTCAGGCTGATGTTCGTCCATCTCTTGATGTTCCCACTTGTATCGTTGTCTACCTCTTCCTCGCTTGACCTCAACCTTGCCTTGCTTGCTTGCGTTCGCTGGCTGTGAACTCCCAGCGCGAAGTCCTGCATGTCGGATGAAGACATCCTGTTGTCCAACATCAGTGTGATGCCATACCGGACTGAGGTTCGCGTGAGTATCCGCTGTCCCATGTCTCGCTTATTGGTGTGCAGACTATCTGTTCCTCGCCGTGCAGACAGACACTCTCCGACTTCGGAAGAATTAGCGATCCTACTACGTTAGCCAGGAATATGACGTGTCAGTGGGTCTTTGCCAGTATAGATCCCGGCCCTGGTGCGTTGGAAACACCTGTGCATCCCAGTTAGTCCAGCTAAGTTTTATCTATCTACCTGGCACTCAGTAACTATGCACAATGCCGCTGCCAGAATGCCAACACTAAATTCAGCCACGAGAAAATACAGTTCATTGTCGAAGCAAGCGGCAGTCACTAGAAAGCCAGCAGCACATTACTGCATAAGGCAACACAATTAGTTCAGCCAATGGCCGGCCGCCATTTTTCTGAATATGCAGTTCACAGTACAAACAACCGTCATGATGTTTCATTAGTCACTTTACCTCTTAATATATCGCACGCATTTCACAAATGAAGAATATTGTCTGCAATTTTGTTGCGTATCCCTTACGGGACGTTGCAGTCAACACCAGCATTTTCAGCTGCTGTTGATGTACTAGGCAAATGTTACGTTCAGTAGTTTGCCATTGCTTTCTGAACGACCGGCCCCTATACCTTTTACGAAAAAAACCAGCACCGCTGTGTTTCGAACCCGGGTATACGGGCTCACAAACCGCGTTCGCAAGCCCTTAGCCACAACCGCAATATGTCTTATTTAATAAATCCCAGCCATTGGAAGTTATTAAAAATTCTTACATGTTATATAAAACTAGACCTAACATATGGCTGCTAATCCTTGACAATCAGTAAACAAGCGAAAATACTTCTAGACGCTTTAGAGATGCGGTTTTATAGAAAAATGCTGAACATTCCTTAGACAGGCAAAACGAGTAATCTAAACGTTAAAAAAAGAGGCTAAAACACAAAGACAACTTATCAAAAACACCACAATGTGGCAATTACCATTGTTTTATCACGTTTTTTTATTTGTTGTTGCATATCCCCTACAGGCATTTATAAAGTAAAACATGATGAACTGATTAAAATGTTAGAAGATATTGTAGCTCGTTGTCCTTGGAGGAAAGTGGACTCCACAAGCACACCCTATATATCCCTTCTACTTCTATTATATTGCCTGACATATGTCTACACTCCTCCGTTCTGTCTACTCTTCACAATATCTCACTTTCACTTATCCCCCCCCCCCCCCCCCCCCCCCCCCCTTTACATACTCCGACAACATTTCTTTCCACAATTAATAAAAGATTTATTAATTAAAGGTATGTATGGTGTAGGTATGGATAGCGTCTATGTAGTTGGTATGTTCTTCTAGTGTGGATGCCAGATAAGATGTGATAGATAGTCTCCGTGTCTTCTCTCGTCTCTTCTCTCGGCCTAAAGTACAGGACAGTACATAGATACAAGGAACGCTCTCACCCTGAATGCTCCGTCTGCTTGAGTCTGTAGATATATCCGTTTTTTGTAATGAAAAATGTTCACCACTGTATCAATGTACTTAAACCGATCACTATATGCTGTCAGCTTAGACTGAATGTTCTTTGCTTTTTTATAGCGTTCCTAATTCCATCCTGGAAAACACATCGATTTTCTAGTATTTTCTATTTTGTCCTGTAAAAGTTCTACACTGGATAGTTCTTAATTGGTATAGACACTTGGTATGCGCCTTGCAACTATCACAGTAGCCGAGATGATATAACAATGCTGAGTGTGGAAGGCTCGTGATAATATAGTGGACAAGTCTCGTCTTTTATAAATTCATACGTTTATTAGGTGAAAATCATTCATCGTCAACATGATGGAAAACTCCTACATTCTTGTTGTTTACCTCTTGAATTCCCAGTCCCCAAGTGACGTGTGTGCAAGCCCTGGATACGTCTATCCATTCGTGCACACACGTTCACCAACTATGGTTTCCCACTAGTTAATGAATGCGCAGCATTCCCTAACTCTTTACTCCTAAGCTATACTGTTACAATACCTCCCCTCTTCAAGGAGATTTTTTTTCCTGAAAAAATCTCAACCCCAACTCTTAACCACTTAACCTCTACTATACCTGCCCAACAATCCATATATTTCTCAACTCAATTCTCACCCTCTTATCTCATCATAGCCCAATGCTAACTAGAGACATACTTCATACTATATCAATAATACAAAACTCTCTACAAAACTCGTTATAAAGTTCTCCACAAAAACTCTCTACAAAATTCTCCATAATCGAACCGCTATTAAAGTGTCCATCTAAATTATGATTGACAAAAATTGAAGATATTTCCCTTATCGTTTTCTCATTTATTCACTTTCTCGCTATTTCAGGATAGACAGAAAAGTTTAGTTTAGTCAGTTAGGTTGGATAGGTTAGATTTGGTAGGTTAGATTTGGTAGGTGCGCACCTTAAAAAAATATAGAAAGTAAGGGGAAAAAGTAAGAAGTAACCACATTTCCCTTCCCATGCATTCTCAAAACTTTATAAAAATAAAGTTTCTAAAATTTATCTTCATTTTCGTCAATAATAATTGTTGTTATCAAAAAGTTGATCCAACACTACAACCATTTTGTATTATACACCTCGTCAAATTCAACTATTCCTTCAAAACCTCCAAATTATTAGTATACTGTTACGTACAGTCTTCTTCTTCCAGTGTCCACTTATTTAAATGCCAAAATTCAACCTGGCATTCCCCCCCCCATATTCTCCCATTAAACGCTGTTCAACCCAGCTCCTATTTCAATCCCCATTTACCCAATATCGCCCGTCACTCCAATCCATGTACTTACGTTACGAACCAAACTAATGTAGTCCCTATTTCAATCCCCCATTTTAACTCTTTCCAAACCCACCTGTAATATCAATTTTTGCTGATACCCCCAGCCACTTTTAAATATACTCCTCCATTACAACATATTGAATCACTTCACTAATACCCCCCCCTAAACCAACTTTTCCATCCTTAACCAACATTTTTCCCTCAATTAT
>JACEFZ010002514.1:0-13024 GCA_014155875.1 Cepaea nemoralis | reverse complement strand
TTTTCCCCCTGCCCCCCAATCCAGTCCCCAAAAACCGGAAAGGGGAACCCCAAACCCCCGGCCACCCAATGGAGTACAAGCTAGTTAAGAATCTGGCTTGTGTGGTTTGTGTTTCTCTGATAGATTTCCATTATCAAATGGCCTCAACGCAATGCAGCTGTATGAGAACTGTCTTAGAGCAGAACTTTGTTACTATTCCTAATAACGATTTACCTTTCTAGTGTAGATCTAATACTCTGGCTGCCATTGTTGACTAACTGGCTCCTAAAACAACCAACGAGTAAATATCTCATACGGATAAAGGATTGGGACTATATTATTTCCTTCATAACACTAGGAAATGTGTGGAAATCAAAGGACATTAATGCTGCTGATAAACTTGGAATATTTAGTTTCAGTGTTAACCGGTACTACTTTATAGATAAAACCAAAACACGAAGAATGTCTGAAAGAAATATTAGCTTATAAACTATAAATCTTCATTAACTGGTGCCTGGGCAGAATAATGGGACTAATATGGTATGATAGAATCACCAATCTAGAGCTTGTGGGGAGAACTAACCACATGTTGGTGAATCAAGAGCTGATGATGACATGACGCTGGCGGAGGATGGGACACGGACGGGAACTATGTGGAGAGGGCATTAACTATGTGGGGGAGGATATGAACTATGTGGGGAGGGAATGAACTATATGGGGAGGATATGAACTATATGGGGAGGATATGAACTATGTGGGGAGGATATGAACTATATGGGGAGGATATGAACTATGTGGGAAGGATATGAACTATGTGGGGAGGATATGAACTATATGGGGAGGATATGAACTATTTGGGGAGGACATGAACTATATGGGGAGGATATGAACTATGTGGGGAGGACATGAACTATATGGGGAGGATATGAACTATGTGGGGAGGACATGAACTGTGTGGGAATGACATGAACTATGTGGGGAGGATATGAACTATGTGGGGAGGACATGAACTATATGGGGAGGATATGAACTATTTGGGGAGGACATGAACCGTGTGAGAATGACATGAACTATGTGGGGAGGACATGAACTATGTGGGGAGGACATGAACTATATGGGGAGGATATGAACTACCTGGGGAGGACATGAACTATGTGGAGAGGATATGAACTATGTGGGGAGGATATGAACTATGTGGGGAGGATATGAACTATATGGGGAGGATATGAACTATGTGGGGAGGACATGAACTATATGGGGAGGATATGAACTATTTGGGGAGGACATGAACTGTGTGAGAATGACATGAACTGTGTGAGAATGACATGAACTATGTGGGGAGGACACGAACTATATGGGGAGGATATGAACTATATGGGGAGGACACGAACTATGTGGGGAGGACGTGAACTATATGGGGTGGATATGAACTATATGGGGAGGATATAAACTATATGGGGAGGATATGAATTATGTGGGAAGGACATTAACTATATTGGAAGGACATTAACTATATTGGAAGGACATGAACTATAAGGGAAGGATATGAACTATGTGGGAAGGACATGAACTATATGGGGAGTTAGTTAGTTAGTTAGTTAGTCGACAGATCATCCTCGTTGCACATCGGACTATTCAGTCCATAAGTGCTCGGATCCCCTCCTCAGCAAATCCCGCAGCGTGTAGCGGCTAACGACGCCAGTTCTGTGTTGGTTTATCAATCTTCTTTGGCTTCCTGCGTAGTGTTCTTGTTTGGCCACACCTCTTTTAATTTGCTGCTCTCGCAGTCTGGCCATTGTTGTAGATTCACAGTCATCACTTGGTTCTTGCAAAAGTCTCACTTCTCGTAGAGCATTCAGAATGTCAGCCTGGTCCATGGCGCGTCCGCCCTCAACAGTAGCCTCACCTGCGAGCTTGTCAGCCCGCTCATTTCCTTGTACTCCCGCATGCCCTGGCACGAAGATGAAACTAATCTTTGCCAGCCGAGACCGCTTCAGAGGCAGCAACCATTCTCTTCGGATCGACCCCTCCTCTATCCTCTTGATCATGTTCATTGAGTCGCTAAGGAAACAAGCCCTAGTGAATGTCTGTGTCTCGAGCCATGTTATTGCTTTACTTACTGCCATGACTTCCATGGTCAGGCTACTTGTGGTTTCAGTGAAAGCACCAGAGTCCTCCTTCACAATTCTCCCTCCGGCCCGAGCTGTAAAGGCCCATGAGCTTCTCACATGTCGGACGACCGACCCATCTGTGTAGATGACCGCGTCACTGTCTAGCGAATTCTCGAAAATCAACGCTTGTACTTCAGCCTCAACAGCAGCCGGATTTTCTTGTCTGCATTTTCTATCTAGTTGGATGCAAACTGAAAAGGATGTGCAGAAGTCTGTTGGCACTTGCACCCACTCCTCGCCAGGTTCTAAGTCCTCAAGTGAACACACCTGTTGAAGAATGTCCTCGGCTTGACCCATCCACGACCGTCCTCTTTTTAACCTGCTGCCCTTCACCTTCCTAATTTCACTATGCAGTGGATGCTGTGTGTTTGCGTTAATTCTGAGGTAGGCACGTGCCCTGCAAACTTGCATTCTCTCTTCAATGGTTGGAAAATCAAGAAGGTAGCGCATCGCCCTGCATGCTGTATCTCTTGTACATCCAAGAATAATGCGCATAGCTTCATTCTGTATCCTTTCCATCCTTTCTATCTGCTTATGGCTGACAGTCAGGATTGCCATTGCATACTCCAAAACAGACATGACCAGCCCCTCATACAGAAGACATAGATGGCGCTGCTCACAGTTTGCTGCCGCCATCACCCGCATCGCTGCCAAACCCCGCTTGGCCTTTGTTATCACCTGGTCTATGTGCACATTATAAGCAAGGCTTCGATCAAACCGTATCCCCAGGTAATTCATTGCCTGCGTTCTTTCCACCGTCTCTGAACACAGCATTACAGTTGGTGTTGGATTGTTGACAATATGATTATTCAACGAGAACCAAGTCACTGTTGCCTTTGTTGGGTTGACCATTGCCCCAGCTTCATCACACCAAGTACTTATGCGATTGAGTTCGGTTTGTAGTTCCACAGCAACCTCCTCTCTATCCTTACCCTGACGATACACTAAAACATCATCGGCATATGACAATGTCCTGCCAGGTCCAGTGATCTGCTCACTGGTGATTCTCACTGTGTAGGCGTTGAACAGTACCGGAGATAATGGTGATCCCTGTGGTAGGCCAGGATATATTGTTGTTGGTTCCGAAGTCCAACTGCCACATCTAAAAACTACTTTCCGTTGGAAGAGAGCTGCAGCGATCCAACTAAGGAGGAATGGACTTACGTTTAGTTCAAGAAGCTGAAACATTAAAAAATCCAGTGGTACTCTGTTGTATGCGTCCTCAAGATCAATCGCTGCAGCAACGGTTTCAGTGCCTGAGTGGAAACCTTCATAGACATCGTGGGCAAAGACTGCTGCATTGGTCCAGGTTTCTCTTTTTGGACGGTACCCACCCAGGGTAGGTGGGAAAACACCTTGCCTCTCTAGTTGGCTTGATATTTTCCTGGCAATTACCTTCTCCAGCAGCTTGCCTATTGTATTCTGCATGGTTATAATTCGATATCCCTGAATTTTCTTGTGGTCTTTGTCAGGCTTCGGCAAGGGAATCAGATAGCTGTGTAACCATTCCTCCTTGATGCTAGCACTCCCTATACTGTTGTTGTACATGTCTGCAAGTTTCTCTAGCTCATTGTCGGTACACCTATTTATGTCGTCGTATCTTATGCCATCAGGACCTGGAGCACTGTTTTTTGATCGTCGAAGCACAGCCTTGATTTCTTGCCCTGTCACTGTGTCGTCATCCGAAGTGTTCTGGGCCTTGCATCTGTCTGAGGTGACCTCCTTGGCCAGATTCCGGCCTCCCATGTCTGTCTGGTTGCTCTGCTCAAGGTAGCGTTCAAAGAGGGCTTTGCCCTTGTCCTCGTCAGTCCTCTGCCAGATGAGGTCAGCACCTTGGAAGTCAGAAATGCTCTTATTCTTGACTACACCACTCATGCTTTTATGTAGTCGCCAGAACAATTTCAGTGACTTGTCTGTGCTTACTCTTTGACACACCTCTGCCCATTTTTCGCTTTTAACCACCGTGACCAGTTTTTTGAAATAGCTTACTTTTGTGTGCATCTCTCTTTCTAAGTGCAAGCAGGGACTAGGATGACCAGCTCTGTTCTTCTTGGCATTTTGCCATCTCCTTACAGCACTACGCTTATCCACCCAAGCCTTCTCCACCTCGAAACTCCACCACGGTGGCTGCTCCCAGCTTTTTTTCCTTTTCTTCCTGCCCTGAAACGTTCTGCGCTTGTCACGTCTTATTTTACTCACCACATCTTGCCCTGTACTGTCATACTGGAACGTCTTTACCTTTAGCTTGTGCTGCCTGGTTCTGCCTTTCTCCACCAATATGCTGCATGGGTGGTGGTCGCTGCCATGGTGTCCTAGGACACCCCATCTACACACTGTAGTGAGTGAAGGTGAAACTAGCGCCAGATCAATAGCACTGTCCTCATCGCCTGGACGGCTTGCTGTCCTGGTGACACAGCCACTGTTGATACAAACCAGGTCGATGGTTTCCAGTGCAGTCTCGAGCTCCTCCCCTTGTGTATTGGAGGAAGTGTTTCCCCATGATCTGCCTTTAGCGTTGAAGTCACCACAGAAAATAACATTTCTCTCGTGGCCTAATATGCCACTTAAGCACTGCCACTTCTGGGCGTCCACACTCGCATTGCGGGCATAAACATTAACCAACACGAATGGTATACTGGAATGAACTCTCAACGCCTGTATTTGTATATCGTCACTGTTCCAACTGGACATGTCTAGCTCTGATGCCACCATGCTGTCGCGAACGAGAATTGCCGTTCCCAGATGTCGTCTGTTATAGAAACATTTGAAGCCGGCAATTCGGAGTAGCTGATCGCCCAGTCTCGTCTCCTGGAGTGCTACAATGTCGTTCCTGTAAACTAGGGTTTCTAAAATAGAGCCCCGTTGTTTTACACTGGCACAGTTCCAATATAGAATACGGATGTTCCTGAGTCCTAGACGGTGACACTTGAGTCTAAAACGTCTCAAGCCACCGCGCTTACCTGGCTTCTTTTTCCCTGCGCGGCTACCACGCCGCTTCGGTATGTTGACTGCTGATCGTTCGGAAAACACACGTTGTTCCGCCATGTTGAAAAAACGTAAACACAGACTTTTGATTGAGAACCACACACGCTGCTGAAAATTCACTCAAGGATGGCTTCGCTCGATGCACGAACTCCGTAGCACCCGCGCAGATCTTGAGTAGAAACTCCTGGTTTTACATCCTGGCACACCAATTACACGCAAGAAATGAATAAATCCATCCCTTACGCGAAAACGTTAACGAACACAAAACAACACGACCGTCCGTCGCCATCTTGAAACCGGAAGTATATGGGGAGTATAATTAACTATGTGGGAAGGACATGAACTATATGGGGAGTATAATGAACTATGTGGGGGAGTATAATGAACTATGTGGGGAGGACACGAACTATATGGGGAGGACATGAACTATGTGGGGAGGACATGAACTATATTGGAAGGACATTAACTATATTGGAAGGACATGAACTATATTGGAAGGACAAGAACTATATGGGAAGGACATGAACTATGTGGGAAGGACATTAACTATATTGGAAGGACATTAACTATATTGGAAGGACATGAACTATAAGGGGAGGATATGAACTATGTGGGAAGGACATGAACTATATGGGGAGTATAATGAACTATGTGGGGAGGACATGAACTATATGGGGAGTATAATGAACTATGTCGGGAGGATATGAAATATGTGAGGATAACATGAACTATATGGGGAGGACATGAACTATGTGGGGAGGACATGAACTATATGGGGAGGACATGAACTATGTGGGAAGGCCATGAACTATGTGGGGGGGGGGGGGGGGACATGAACTATGTGGGAAGGACATGAACTATGTGGGAAGGACGTGAACTATATGGGAAGGACATGAACTATATGGGGAGGACATGAACTATATGGGGAGGATATGAACTATATGGGAAGGCCATGAACTATGTGGGAAGGACATGAACTATGTGGGAAGGACATGAACTGTATGGGAAGGACATGAACTATGTGGGAACGACATGAACTATGTGGGGAGGACATGAACTATGTGGGGAGGACATGTTTGAAGCTGCAGGAGAGAGCAAGGTTTGGCGTGAGTTGGTCGACGTCACAATGGGGTATACAGGCCGAGAGAAGAAAACAGAAGATTACATTATGTCCGTGCCCTCATATTTACTGCTGACAGCGCTTGGGATACTGGAATCATAAGTAGATTCTGGAATAGCTTTCTGAAAACGCTTGAACCGGGAGACTCAGGTGATTACATAGCCATACTATCAATGGGAACAGGCAGTACCTAAACAACCTGATAAAGTACTTTTTTTTTTTTTTTAACCGCTAAGTGAGATGGCGTGTCTATGAATGCTTATCAAGTTCTTTCACTTCTGTCTACTGGTAACATAATCATACATGTGAACATCTCGAACACTTCCTTCTCGCTACTAGTAAAATAACCATACCTGTGAACATCTCGAACACTTCCTTCTCTCTACTACTAAAATAACCATATCTGTGAACATCTCGAACACTTCCTTCTCTCTACTACTAAAATAACCATATCTGTGAACATCTCGAACACTTCCTTCTCTCTACTACTAAAATAACCATATCTGTGAACATCTCGAACACTTCCTTCTCTCTACTACTAAAATAACCATACCTGTGAACACCTCGAACACATCTCTCTACTACTAAAATAACCATATCTGTGAACATCTCGAACACTTCCTTCTCTCTACTACTAAAATAACCATACCTGTGAACATCTCGAACACTTCCTTCTCTCTACTACTAAAATAACCATACCTGTGAACATCTCGAACACTTCCTTCTCTCTGCTACTAAAATAACCATATCTGTGAACATCTCGAACACTTCCTTCTCTCTACTACTAAAATAACCATACCTGTGAACACCTCGAACACATCTCTCTACTACTAAAATAACCATACCTGTGAACATCTCGAACACTTCCTTCTCTCTACTACTAAAATAACCATACCTGTGAACACCTCGAACACATCTCTCTACTACTAACATAACCATACCTGTGAACACCTCGAACACTTCCTTCTCTCTACTACTAAAATAACCATACCTGTGAACACCTCGAACACTTCCTTCTCTCTACTACTAAAATAACCATACCTGTGAACACCTCGAACACATCTCTCTACTACTAAAATAACCATACCTGTGAACACCTCGAACACATCTCTCTACTACTAAAATAACCATATCTGTGAACACCTCGAACACATCTCTCTACTACTAAAATAACCATACCTGTGAACACCTCGAACACATCTCTCTACTACTAAAATAACCATACCTGTGAACACCTCGAACACATCTCTCTACTACTAAAATAAACCATACCTGTGAACATCTCGAAACACTTCCTTCTCTCTACTACTAAAATAACCATACCTGTGAACATCTCGAACACTTCCTTCTCTCTGCTACTAAAATAACCATATCTGTGAACATCTCGAACACTTCCTTCTCTCTACTACTAAAATAACCATACCTGTGAACACCTCGAACACATCTCTCTACTACTAAAATAACCATACCTGTGAACATCTCGAACACTTCCTTCTCTCTACTACTAAAATAACCATACCTGTGAACATCTCGAACACTTCCTTCTCTCTGCTACTAAAATAACCATATCTGTGAACATCTCGAACACTTCCTTCTCTCTACTACTAAAATAACCATATCTGTGAACACCTCGAACATTTCCATCTCTCTACTACTAAAATAACCATATCTGTGAACATCTCGAACACTTCCTTCTCTCTACTACTAAAATAACCATACCTGTGAACATCTCGAACACTTCCTTCTCTCTACTACTAAATAAACCATACCTCGTGATACATCTCGAACACTTCCTTCTCTCTACTACTAAAATAACCATATCTGTGAACATCTCTGAACACTTCCTTCTCTCTACTACTAAAATAACCATACCTGTGAACACCTCGAACACATCTCTCTACTACTAAAATAACCATACCTTTGAAACACCTCGAACACCATCTCTCTACTACTAAAATAACCATACCTGTGAACATCTCGAACACTTCCTTCTCTCTACTACTAAAATAACCATACCTGGTGAACACCTCGAACACATCTCTCTACTACTACAATAACCATACCTGTGAACACCTCGAAACATCTCTCTATACTAAAATAACCATACCTGTGAACATCTCGAACACTTCCTTCTCTCTACTACTAAAATAACCCATACCTGTGAACACCTCGAACACATCTCTCTACTACTAAAATAACCATACCTGTGAACACCTCGAACACTTCCTTCTCTCTACTACTAAAATAACCATACCTGTGAACACCTCGAACACATCTCTCTACTACTAAAATAACCATACCTGTGAACACCTCGAACACATCTCTCTACTACTAAAATAACCATACCTGTGAACACCTCGAACACATCTCTCTACTACTAAAATAACCATACCTGTGAACATCTCGAACACTTCCTTCTCTCTACTACTAAAATAACCATACCTGTGAACATCTCGAACACTTCCTTCTCTCTACTACTAAAATAACCATACCTGTGAACACCTCGAACACTTCCTTCTCTCTACTACTAAAATAACCATACCTGTGAACACCTCGAACACTTCCTTCTCTCTACTACTAAAATAACCATATCTGTGAACATCTCGTAAACTTCCTTCTCTCTACTACTAAAATAACCATACCTGTGAACATCTCGAACACTTCCTTCTGCAGCTCAAAGTGATCATCTGCGAGTGTGTACGTGTAGGCAAAGATTCTACCGTCCATGTGGTTCGTCTCCTTCTCTTTCAGTGACTTCAGTTTGTCTAAGATTTCCTCCCTAGTCATGCCTGTGCGAGACCACGTGGCAAATATTACTTCTATTTCTATGCACATTTACGTTCAATTGTTTATCAATATTTTCTGAACCACCCACGCTCATACCATTGCTTAAATCAACACAAGGCGGTTTGCTTCCAAATCGTCCGAGCTTTTTTTTTTCTTTTCGTTCGCTCGCTTTAAACTCAAATGTAGTCCTTACACACTATTTAAAGTAGTAATGGACTGAATTTTGCGTGTGGGTTGGCTTTCCCTTTTACCGGTGTCCCTCGCCTTCATGCGAACCCACTCCGACCTTAGAGGTACTTGTAATTAACATCCCTAAGTAAAGGACGGCAGCATCTCACTTCCATTCAGTAGAGGTGAGCAACGGCCAGGCTCTCACATCCAAGAAACATTGGCCTAGAGGCGTTCGGCCATATTCCTTGGCTGAGAGCCTTCGAGCAAGTATCTTAACTAAGCATGTAGCGTGCTCAATATCAAACCTCCATTTTGCAGTAAGTGAGTATCGGCCCGGCTCTTACCTCTAAGGGTTAATAGCTTAGAGGCGTTCAGCCATTTCCCTCAGTATAGAGCCTTATAGTATGTATCCGGACTAAGAATGTATGGCATCGTGCGCCTGTTTCGGACTTTGACTGCTATCCTCAGTCTGCCTGCAGAGCAGCAGGTTGTGTCTCTCTTGGTCTGGTCCCTATCCCAAGGGCTGTCCAACATGTAGTTGTGCTTCCGTCGGCATAGCACTTGAGGTTATTGGGACACGCAAGCCCCTCTACCACGTCCAGGTGGAATACAGACGCCCGTAACAAGAATAGTCCTTAGAAGAATTCTTCTGCGGCCATTTCCGTAGTTGTATACGAGTAGTATACAGTTTTACATGTGTAGGAAAATACAAAATATTCAAGTGTTGTATAGAAACAGTAATGATGACACATAAATAATTATCAGAATATACCATGGTATAGACAGGGTCATCTTCATCTTTTTCTTCTTATTATTTTTCTAATGCTTCTTCCAATGTTACCTTCTTCTTCTTCTTCTTCTTCTTCTTCTTCTTCTTCTTCTTCTTCTTCTTCTTCTTCTTCTTCTTCTTCTTCTTCTGCTTCTGCTTCTGCTTCTGCTTCTTCTTCTTCTTCTTCTTCTTCTTCTTCTTCTTCTTCTTCTTCTTCTTCTTCTTCTTCTTCTTCTTGTTCTTCTTCTTCTTCTTCTAGCACGGTTCATTAGCAGTATAATGCCATTCAGTCCAAATACCGTGTCTTAAAGGGTTACTCATGTGAGCGAGAATTGCAGTCACTGCCAGACATAGTTTTCGTGGTACATAATGTACTATATCGTTAGTTTTGCTATTCAACAGTTGCAAATTGCAGTTTCTGAGACACATTTGGTAACCATGTAACCTTAGCACAGCCTGTCCTGTGTTAAGTCTGACATCACTGATCTGCTCATTTCTATTGATCCAACCATGCTCTTATCTGTGTTCTCCATTTTTTTAAAAACGTTAATTACTTATTTCAGGAGTGCATGTATCACTTACAGCTCTGGGATAAGTGAAGTCCAATTTGAAATATTGTAATACACTGTTGGAAGGATTCGAAATTTTAAAATTGAAACGGGCTGCTAGGTCGACCCAGCCTGAATAGGGTACACGGAAATGTCTTGGGGGGGGGGGGGGGCAACGGCTGTCTAGATGATACTAACCAGATCACGATATGAGCACCTATTAGTCTGTCAAATATAAGGTTGGAGCGATATAATCAATACGCCAAGATGTGTGTACAAGTGCCCTTTACTGGCGTTTAATCTGTATATTGTTCTGTTAGTGGCTCATTATCATTGGTTGGTTATGTTTCCCAATGAAGCCCTCTTTAATCGTAACGTGCAATGTGTTATTATCATCGTGTTCTCGTTAAACTGAATGTTACAACATTGCATTGTCCATAGACAGAACTAAACACATACCACGGAATCAAGTTCTGACGCTTTATACGTGATACACTGAGAAAAGCTGAGAAATGTATAATTATACAGGCCCTTTTCTGAAATTCACACAGCAAATGAAACAAAGGAAGACCTAAGAATCATGGAGATGAGAAATGATTTAATAATAATGGAGAGATTAAATAAAGGCGACTAAAAGTAAGTTAGTTCAGGGCCCATGTCCCAATGGAAGAAAAACAGCGGAAGAAGAAGAAATGGAATGTGTCCATCTATTGATTGCTTGGGTTACATATCTTATAACATAACACATTGGATACCTTCTGGGTTATATTCTGTTTAGGTGTGTTACTTGTGTCTTTGTTCTTATAAGCACTTGTGTGTTTTTCTTAATACTTCATTGTGACAATTTTACTAACCTTTCTTTGGGATACAAATTGTAGACGGTTTCTCGCCAGTCGTCGAGGCCAACTTTGTTGTTTTAATGAAATTGGATGCTTCTGATTTCAGGATTGACTCCAGGCCTTCAGGAACCCAGGGGATCTGTTTTATTGCCACTACCAAGATTCTCATTGTCTCCCAAGAACCACTCCTTAGGTACACCCCAAGCAGCATGAGAAACACCACAGCAACAATCAAGTGTTCAATCCACGTGATCATGGTCAATGCTGAGGAGGCAGGGAAAGAATGGTTTGTTGAATCTGAGAACCTAAACTGTGATCAGCAAACGGAAACACAACATTAATGTCCAGACTAACTCCCCATTAGACCATGGATAAAAACATCACTGTCATTTGATTAGCAAACTATTAGAACAATGATGAAAACAATACTGCCATTTGGATTAGCACCCCATTAGAACAATTGTGAAAACAATGCTGTTATTTGGATTAGCAAACTATTAGAACAATTGTGAAAACAATGCTGTTATTTGGATTAGCAAACTATTAGAACAATTGTGAAAACAATGCTGTTATTTGGATTAGCAAACTATTAGAACAATTGTGAAAACAATGCTGTTATTTGGATTAGCAAACTATTAGAACAATTGTGAAAACAATGCTGTTATTTGGATTAGCAAACTATTAGAACAATGATTGAAAACAATACTGCCATTTGGATTAGCACCCCATTAGAACAATTGTGAAAACAATGCTGTTATTTGGATTAGCAAACTATTAGAACAATTGTGAAAACAATGCTGTTATTTGGATTAGCAAACTATTAGAACAATTGTGAAAACAATGCTGTTATTTGGATTAGCAAACTATTAGAACAATTGTGAAAACAATGCCTGTTATTTGATTAGCAAACTATTAGAACAATTGTGAAAACAATGCTGTTATTTGGATTAGCAAACTATTAGAACAATTGTGAAAACAATGCTGTTATTTGGATTAGCAAACTATTAGAACAATGATGAAAACAATACTGCCATTTGGATTAGCACCCCATTAGAACAATTGTGAAAACAATGCTGTTATTTGGATTAGCAAACTATTAGAACAATTGTGAAAACAATGCTGTTATTTGGATTAGCAAACTATTAGAACAATTGTGAAAACAATGCTGTTATTTGGATTAGCAAACTATTAGAACAATTGTGAAACAATGCTGTTATTTGGATTAGCAAACTATTAGAACAATTGTGAAAACAATGCTGTTATTTGGATTAGCAAACTATTAGAACAATTGTGAAAACAATGCTGTTATTTGGATTAGCAAACTATTAGAACAATTGTGAAAACAATGCTGTTATTTGGATTAGCAAACTATTAGAACAATTGTGAAAACAATGCTGTTATTTGGATTAGCAAACTATTAGAACAATGATGAAATCAATACTGCCATTTGGATTAGCACCACATTAGAACAATTGTGAAAACAATGCTGTTATTTGGATTAGCACCCCATTAGAACAATTGTGAAAACAATACTGTTATTTGGGATTAGCAAAATATTAGAACAATTGTGAAAACAATACTGCCATTCAGGTAAGCACCCCATTAGAACAATAGTTGCTTGCTTGCTTGTGTTCGTTGGCTTGAGCTCCATCGCG
>JACEFZ010002512.1:295000-297434 GCA_014155875.1 Cepaea nemoralis | reverse complement strand
ATTGTTTGCTGTTATTTGTTGCGTGTTTATATATCATGTTGGATAGTGTATTGCTCGTCTTTGTGTTATATTTTGTTTGTTATGCTCGTGTGGGTATGTCTTATATGCTTTCTTCGCGCACTGCCGATTCGGGAAGGGCACTGTTCTAAGGGAGTTTTACGTGCGTACTTGATTAGCGAGAGGGGGTCGAGTGAGGGTGTGTTTGTGTGTCTGGCCTGGGTTGTGCCCTTAGCTTTTTGGTTTGGTGTTGTGTCTGTGTGAAGTTTAGATGTGCAAAGAGGCGGTGATCTTGAGTAAATGAAAGATGGAGAGAGTGACTTAATGGGTGGTGTAAAATGATGTGATTGCGATGATTGAAGAGAGAGAGAGAGCGCGAGAGAGAGAGAGAGAGAGAGAGAGAGAGAGGGGGGGGGGGGAGCGGGGGGGGAGAGTTGAGGGGGTGAGGAGGGGGGAGAACGGGAGAGTGGGGAGGGGGAGAGGGGGGGGGAGAGGTCGAGATCGGAAGGAAAAGGAAGGAGAGAAGATGGGGACGAGGGAGAGTAGAGTGTTGGGGGGGGGGGGACGGGGGGCGAGGAAGGGAGGCTGATGCTAAAACGAGAGAAGACAGTGGAAGAATGGATTTGTTAATGTGTGTATGTGTGCGGCCATTGTTTGTGAGTGTCTATGGGTGTGTGTTAGTGAGAAAGAGAGCGAGAAAGGCAGAGAAAGAGAGAGAGAGAGATTTAAGCGCACGCATATCATGTAACATGCTATTCCATATATGTTGTGTATTCTCATGTTCATATTACCATTTTGA
Organism: Cepaea nemoralis; assembly: GCA_014155875.1. NCBI lineage: Eukaryota > Metazoa > Mollusca > Gastropoda > Stylommatophora > Helicidae > Cepaea > Cepaea nemoralis. The sequence continues at coordinate 296,638 of JACEFZ010002512.1, read as the reverse complement.
ATGCCAACTGATGTTATAACTTATAACATGAACACATGTACATCACTGTAGAGTGGGTGAGAGAATTAGAGAGTATGAGAGAGAGAGAGAGGAGAGAGAGAGAGAGAGAGGAGAGAGAGAGAGAGAGAGAGAGAGAGAGAGAGAGAGAGAGAGAGAGAGTTGAATTGCATCACTAATTTTTAAGTTACAAATGTATAGGTACAATATTTCTCCATTGTCTTTACAATTTTGCGACAATGCTCACGAACAATCGTCACTGTATGTGTGTGTGTGTAAAGTGTGGGAGTTTGATCATAATAGTAGGTTGGGGGATGGGGGATGTGTGTATGGGTGGGCGGGTGGGATTGGGTGGGTGGGTGGGGGATTTGTGTGTGGGTACGTGCGGGATGTATGGTTGGCGGGGGGAGATGTGTGTGTGGGTGGGGATGTGTGTTTGGCTAGGTGGTTGTGGGTGAGTGGGTGGAGGAGGATTTGTTGGTGGATGATTTATGGTGGGTTATGGAATGGGTGGGGGTATATGTATGGGTGGGGAGATGTGGGTGTGTGGATATGTGGTGGGTGGGAGATGTGTACAGGTGGGGGTGGTTGTGGGTTTGGGGGTGTGGGTGAGGGATGTGTATGGGTGTGGGATGTATGGGGTGGCTGGGTGGGGAGTGTGTGTGTGGGTGCAGATATGTGTGGGGGATGTATGTGGGTTGGGGAGGGGTGCATGATGGGTGTGGGTGATGGATTTGGAGATGTGTGTGTGGGTGGGGGATATGTCTGGCTGGGTGGGGGTGTGCGGCTGGATGGAGGATGTATGTGTGGGTAGTGAGGGTGAATTGTAGTTTGGGGGATGTGTGGATGGGTAGGAGATGTGTGGGGAGATGTGTGTGTGGGTGAGAGGATGTTTCTTTGGGATATGTGTGGGTGTGGTGTTGTGTGGGAGGGGAGTTGGGGTGTGGATAAATGATGTGTGTGTGGGTGGGTGAAGGTGTGGCTGGGGTTTGCGGGTGGGTGAAGGATGTGTGTGAGGGTGGGAATGTTTGCGGGTGGTTGGGGTGTGTGAGTGTGGGTGGGTAGATAGGAGATGTATGTGTTGATGAGTGGGTAAGGGATGTGTGGGTGTTAGTGGTTGAGGGATAAGTACGTGTGTCTAGGGATGTGTGAGGGGATGAGTGTATGAGTTGGAGATGTGTGTGTGTGGGTTGTGTGCGTGCGTGGATGGGAGGTGTGTGTTTGTGAATGGGGGATGTGTTGGTGGGTGGGGATGTGTGTTAGGGATGTGTGTATGTGTGGGGAGATTGTGCGACGGTGGGGATGTGTGTGTATATGGGTAGGAGTGTGTGGTTAAGGGATGTGTGATTGGGGGATGGGTGGATGGAGGATGTGTGGTTGGGTAGAGGATGTGTGGGTGGGTGATTGTATATGAGTAAGGGTGTGTGGTTAAGGGATGTTTGGTTGGGGGATGGGTGGGTAGAGGATGTGTGGGTGGGTAGAGGATATGTGGGTAGGTGAGTGTGTGCAGGTTAGGAGATGGTGGGGGATATTTGTAGGTGTGGGCTCGGGATCTGTGAGTGGGTTGGGGGAGATGGGAGATTATGTGGGTGGGTGCTGAATTTGTGTGTGGGTAGGTGCGGGATATGTGAGTTGACGGGG